>JAFMSR010000013.1:18940454-18951188 GCA_022818135.1 Saxidomus purpurata | reverse complement strand
CTAATTTTGATCCAGTCTCCACAGTTTGGACTAGCCATCAATGTTTCCATTTCATCTCTGCCCTTGTAGAATGGGGGTCGTTCATTGATTTGCTGCGGTAAGTGATCTAGGATACCCACAGGTATATATCTACAAAATGAGTACATTTACTTATTACTGTTTCCACGGCCATTCTGACATAATATCAATCTGTCAAAACTACCTTAAATCTACTCTGGTACAGTATGTTAATGTTTAATGAAATGTGCATTTCAGACTATTAAGCCAACTGCATCTTTTTTGTATGGACTCAACACCAGTTTCGACCATATTTCAGTCATTTAGTTTATACTAATTTATTTTAGCTCGATTGTGAAGAAAGCTTGCAGCTTATCGAGTCACTCTCGTGTCCACTTCCTGGAAAAACCAGTACTGGTGTCATATGAGGAGATACAGTCGTGACCCCAGTGGGGCTCGAACCCACAACCTCTAGGATGAGCAGCCAACACCTTAACCTCTACACCACTGCTCCCCTTCATTTGTGCCAGAGGAATAACTAAATCAATAATGGGCATGGCCACTTGTTAACTTTAGCTTGTAGGGTCAGTCCAGCACATAAATATACAAAATCCTACCTGTATAAGAAAGACAGCCATTCCAACAAAAATCTTCTTGTATTTTCAACTCCCTGATAATCAGAGCCCCAGTTATCCATTCCAAAGTTCACAAAATCTTTGAGCATGTCAAATCTCTCTGTAGAGGATATATCCCAATGTCGTTGCTCCTTTATTTCCGTAAATATCCATGGCTTTATCAAAGCTCCTCTAAAATAATAGCAATTTCATATTAGTTATTATAACCTAGTATAGCTTTTGTCTCTCACTGATTTCTCAACTCTAACCTGCTTCACTTGTCAATTTCCCTGATACTGAGGCTGTATAGACATGTTTTATGACAAACCACATGCATAAATATAGTGATTTACTGAATGTGTACTTCTAACCCATTCTTTCATTTTGCTGTATGCCACAAAGTAAGTTGAATCATTTAATTACGTTAATTAGTTAAGTCCCATTTCTTACAATTAACAACTTGAAAAGTAAGCCTTAGTACTTTTGTTTGATAACAGTCACTTATAACTGACCAAGCAATTGACCACTATCTTTCATTTATCAATTACGTTGAATTTACCTGGCGATCATAACTCCACTGATTCCCGTCTGCTCCTGGCGTAAATTTGCCTCCTCATAGGACAGAATATCACCATTCCCTAGAACAGAACATTACCGTGATTAACATTCCCCTAAAACAGTCTATCACTTTTCCCTGTATTGCAATTCAATAAAAGAACAAGTAAATCAAGACAGGGGTCAACCACCATGAATCAGGGGTTATTTAGTATTTTTTGCAAATGGATATTAGCAATAGATCTACCATTTCTAAACTGACTTTTTAAAAAATTGCATATCAAAGCTAAAGCTTTCATGTGGTACGAAAACTTTTTCTGATAAAAGCAAGTATGGTACGATATTGAAAACGGAAGTGCTTAAAAGAAGAAAACTGTACGTAAATGTTTACCAAACAGAGGCATGGGACTGGCCATCTGAGCACACTGGTTGATATAATCCCAGTCAGCCGACTTCGTATACCTCTGCATACGTGATCTACCATGTAACTGCAAAATGAAATCAAACACTCAAAGCTATCTCATTTCAAAAGTCTATAACAGCAGTGATAAGCTTACTTAAATGCACTATTATAGTCCACTAAAGTATGTTTTAATCTTCAGTACAAAACTCACCAGCTCATGATTAAAAAACAGTGCATCAGGTTTTTTTTATGCGTACAGCAAATTTCTTGATTTCGGTCCTGACCTTTCTGTAAGCAGTCGATTCCTCTACAATCCCTTTATCTCGCTCATTCCTTATAACATTTCAGCTTAACTTTCCTTCAAAAGTTTTCATTTATCACATTAAGTCAAATCTGAACTTAAACATATCACTCAATAGGAAGTGTGAACAGTTGCATGCTCTGGAACCAAAATTAACAAACAAGAGCTGTCCATAAGACAGCAAGCTCAACTATTGTGGGTGTTTGCTGATAAATCAAAACTTTTATCAGTATAATAGCAAAACAAATTCTGCTAACTATTAAGTATAAACTAGGAAAGTTGAATCATAAAAAAAGTCAAAATCTATCACTATACAGTCGAGTCTCGATTATTCGAAGTGCCGGGGACCAAGATTTTACTTCGAATAATCCATGGGTTCGAATAATCCAAGTTCAGAAGATGGCCAGCTGATTGTTATGTAAATCATCAATATATACATGTATATAGCCATCACGGACGCTTAACGTAATATACATTGCGTATATCATTTAGATGAAAGGAAAAGGAAAACAGAAATAAATCATATCAAACGTTTAATTTATTTTTTCTTTTTTAAACCCTTTCCACTCGTTTCTGATCTAGGTATCCCAACGGGGCCGAGGCCTTTGCCAGATTGCTCAGTACGAATGGAAAGGAAGATATCAGCTGATCTGGGAATGTCCCAATTTTCGGGTCCTTCGTCAGATTGCACCAACATTACTTTTGCACACGTAGAAGTCGTTTTTCTTCTGACAGTTAAATTAAAAGTCACGTTTGGTAGTTTGGTAGTCACGAGTTTGTTATTTGAAATTAAAGGTGAACATCTTTAACAGACTTTCAAACAAAAACAAAAGTTGTTCCTTTGGTATTAAACAAACAAGGTTAAAGCGAGTATGTATTTATCACACCTTAGCACATATTATGCGCCGACCGCGTGTCATTTTTCACAAGTTGAGCGTGTCAGCAATTATTGGTTTGATTGGAATGCATTTCGAATAATGGGTGTGAAATTCCTTACAAACATTGTCAATCGGACTGAAAAAACACTTCGAATAACACCAGGTATTCGTAAAATCCATTTCGAATAACCCGTTTATTTTTATATACATTTATATATAAAACATTTTGGGACCGAATATTGTCTTCGGATTACACCAGGTATACGAATAATAGGTTGTTGAATAATCGGGATCGAACTGTATATTAAATTTTTGGTAAATTAATTGTTTGATACAAATGTACCCTGAACACTATTGCTAAGTTTGATGTAACTACCATAAGTGGTTACTGAGATATGTGCATGATAGTACCTTGCAGGCAAAACTTTAACCAAATTTTCAAAGTCAAACAAGGGCCATAATTTTCACTAAATTTAAACAAGAGTTATCTGTATTGACTGTGTGACACCCCTTAAGACATTAACAAAGTTTCAAGTCAATATCATAAATGGTTACTGAGATATGTACATGATAGTACCTAGCAGGCAAAACTTTAACCAAATTTTCAGTCAAACAAGGGCCATAATTTGTATCAAATTTAAACAAGAGTTATCTGACTTGACTGTGTGACACCCCTAGAGACATTAACAAAGTTCAAGTCAATATCATAAGTGGTTACCGAGATATGTGCATGATAGTACCTAGCAGGCAAAACTTTAACCAAATTTAGTACCTAGCAGGCAAAACTTTAAACCAAATTTTCAAAGTCAAACATGGGCCATAATTTGTACAAGAGTTATCTGTCTTGACTTTGTGACACCCCTAGAGACATTAACAAAGTTTCAAGTCAATATCATAAGTGGTTACTGAAATATGTGCATGATAGTACCTAGCAGGCAAAACTTTAACCAAATTTTCAAAGTCAAACAAGGGCCATAATTTGTAATAAATTTATACAAGAGTTATCTGACTTGATTGTATGACACCCCTAAAGACATGAACAAAGTTTCAAGTCAATATCATAAGTGGTTACTGAGATATGTGCATGATAGTACTTAGCAGGCAAAACTTTAACCAAAGAAGCAACGCGGACGCACAAGTGACTGTAATAGCTCTCCATATTATCCCAATAGTCGAGCTAAAAAAAAAAAAGGAGCCTAATTACTGTAGTCATGGAAACACCCCAATCTCGGAGATGTGGTAGTATTGTATGGGCTGTGTTCTTATCACTGTAGATGCCTGTTCTCAGTTTGACAGTGAGGGGAACATCCATGACTGCTTTCATACCAGTAACAATCTGTTCAAACTTTGTCTGTCTTCCCATCAAGGCACTGCCTTCACCCTGTGTAGGATGGATAAATAAATGATCAGAGGCATAGGACATGTTTCAAGAATAATGAGATTTTATTCAATTTAGAGTTAAAAAATTTGAATGTTGAGATATTCTTGAGCTGGACTGTCCCAATGGTTAACAGAATTTGCAACACACATTTAAAGAGATTCTCCCAATAACTGGCGTCAAACTTAATAACTTTATGCTCATTGAACACATTATTTATGCTTGGAAAATATAATCTGCTAGATGTAAGGAGTGCCCCTTTAAGTATCTTTACTCTAATGGATTGCATTCACCTTTTACTCACACATCTTTTCTTTAACTACCACCCTTTTTCTTGCACCATCTATGCTGTTGCGTCCGATTATATAGATATATACAAAAATTACCTGCCTCGGATTCTTACAAAGTGCACCATGAGAGAAATCCTGTGGTTGGCCAGGACTATAAATAATGATGTATTAAGCCTATCTTAACCTGTATTTTTAACTTGCCTTGTTGAAGATGAGGTCTATAGGACATCCACAGTTTATGTCTATAAAATCCACATTCATTGTTTCACAGATCAGTTGTGCACAGCGAGTCATCGAGTCTGGATAACCTCCACATAACTACAATTAAAATTATAATAAAGTTTATGTTGCAAGCTAGCTTACTCAAATATTAACACAATATTCAAAACTGTAACAACACACTTGGAAACAGGGATACAAACTTTCAAAGATCTGTACAAGCATCTTCACTCTCATGTGTATGCTTGAATAATCACCTACATTTGTACTCCAGTACCACTGATTCAAGGTCATTGAGGTAATGAAATGGCTATACTTTTTACAAACATTTACATCTTGTTTATTATTATAATAAAAATGTCTGAAATCTCTCTGAGGCAAAAGCTGTAACAGTATGATGTCATTTTTAACTCAATTTACCTACAAAGATAGTCACCAGTCGCCAAAAGAAGCAACAAATCAAATCAGAGTCCAAAACTCTACTGAAAGACTTTGAAACTACATGTAGATATCAGCCTGGGCTCTGTGATCAGCACAATTAGCAAAGCCAGTATGGTCCCATGGGTGTGTGCACATGGCAGCACCCTATACCTTACCTGTACGCCAAAGATGTCTTCACTTTCATGTCGTCTGACGAGTGCCCACTCTGACTGCTGACCTTGTAACAAGTTAGTACAGACGGCCATTTCACCACATGTTATATCTGCACCATAGCGCTTACATATACGTCTGAACGGAAGATTTCCAACCTAAATAAAATCATTATAATACATGTACATGTATACTTAATTCAATGTCAATCAACCTGTTTATGTCCCCAATCTTACAAATCACCGGCAATGTACAAGCAGGGATTTTTTCTTCTTCAAAATATTTAGTTATTAAGATTTAAGTGATAGCAGAGAATAAGCTCCGATCTGTTTATCTGATATATAAATGTATATCTTAACAGATGTTTTCAAAACCTAACTCACCCTGCCAAACACATATGACATTCAAACTGGCCAGATCCATCTACAATTCATGGAGGAGCTCAACGTAAAATTGATCAAATACAGTTAAACCTGTGAACAAGGACTACACTTGGGAGGAAGCAACGTCTTTGTTGACAGGTGGCCTTTATTCACAGGTGTCTACATAATACTTAAATAGTGCACATTTTTCGGCCTGCTAGTCTTTATTTGCAGGGTGGTCTTTAAGTCTAACACCTTAAATAACAGCTGTCACAGGCCAAGCTCCAATATCTGCCTCCATCAGGTTAACAAAAGCCCTACAACTAGTAACCATGATCAACAGCAATACTCACTGTAGTAAGGGGAGCCAGGTAAAGTTTGTCTGAGAACTCAACCTGTGAATAAACAACAAGTAAGAATATCATATTATGTCACTTCTGTAATTTGCTAGTCAAGATTAACTGCTCATTTAGTTTACGCTTATATCTTCATAATACAGAATACAATGGCATATATATTTGCACCAAAAGGCTCATTCAAGAATTAAGCTACTAGGATTGGAAGTACTATTAAATACATGTATTATGTTCAAATACATTCCAAAAATTAACAAGTCAAGTGGACAACTCTGCATGTAATGGATCAATTTCGGATTCTACATAAATAGAGTCCGATCCTTTAATAAACAGAGCTATTGCACTACACCTTCCCTGAAAATCAATTGTTTGAAATTTCTGCTTAATGTCCTGCACATGTAACAGTTTCTTTTCATTTCTCCAAGTTACAAAGATTTTTTAAATAAATTACCGTCTTCTTCAGTGCGGTGGGCTCATCAAGCTTACTGTCAATAACCTGTATCTCACTGGTCATCTCCGTTGCCGATACTGTGTCCTTGTTTTCCATCAAACATCCATCCTGACTGCTCAAACTCTTTCCATTTATGCTGGTATCAACTTCACCTTTGCCTTCATCATTAACATTGTCTGATTTAATATCAGATGTATCATTCTGAGTGTTATCCCCACTTTTACCAGCATCACTGTTACTGGCTTCACTCTGCCTATTTTTCAAATAGTTCTGTGTTCTTTTTTTCTGATGATTTGCAAATGGACATACTTTTTCCAACACTGTGTCCGTTTTTGAGAAATCATACTTCCTCTTCCACAACGAATGCTGAAGATCCTTGGGTAGGACATTTGAAACAGTGTCCGCCTTTTTCTTCATTTCGTCAAAACCTGGTTTACTAACATTTTTGAAATCTTCCGTAAGATGACACTTGGCGAACCTACAGGCTATCCCAGAAGGGCATTTCCCATATTTTTCATACAGGTAACATTCCGTTCCAATGTCTGAAGATTTGCCATCAAGAAACTTTTTGACATCATGGTTAAACTTACACTTTTCTCCAAACGTGCATTCTCGTTCTTGAACGATGGATGGGCACACCTTTTCTGCTGCTGTGATTCTTTTTCCTCCAACAGGTCTCTCTTTATTTCTTCCCTTGAAATATACAATTCACATAATGATGTTATTAAGATTAATGTTACTGACATCTTTCATGTTTTCTTTTCATACGAGTTTAAACTGCTTGTAGCCCTTTCAGCAACACAAGGGCTATTTAAATGCCAAGCACATTGGGCAGTTCACCTGTTTATCATTCCTTGGATAGATCAGTATGAGACTTTGACCAATTTCCTTCACAAAAATCCACAATATTTTTCCTATGTAATACAATTAATACTTGTCCTTGTCCAAATCTCACGTTATATGTGAGACTTTTAGTGGTTTACAAGGCAGCAATCTTGACCACAAAGACAGATTATAGCAAATACGTATGCAGCATTTTATTTCATTGGTATTGTTAAATTTGTTTAAGGAACATCTTACTGAAACAGTATCCTGACTGAATCTCCAGTGACATAATATTATTCAGAAGCTTAGCATGTTACTACAGTTACTGTACAATAGGGTTTAACTATATGATATTATGGTATGGCCTCTCTTGTTACAGGGGCTTAATGCCTGTTTTCAATGGTATTTCAGGTATGTACAGGGGTTAATCTACCTAACCATCTATCATCATATCTATTTCAATTAACCAGTACAAAGCTTTTACTATCTCTAAGAAACTGAACTTTCCCCATAAAGAGTCAGATCAGGTATAATCTCTTTTTTTTACAGGAAGTAACTCAAATAAGTCAAACTCTACTGTCCTAACCTAGATGGTGTTCAATATTTTTTACCTTCAGTTTTACACGTTTGGAAGGCGGCTGACCATCTGCTGCTGTCTTCTTACTGTCCTCTATCTGATCTTTAGTAGCCTGTGAAACATACTCTGTGTCTACCGTTGGCTTGTGATCCCACAATACAAATCTTAAAAGTAATACACATGTACACACTTTTTCTATCCGTCATAAAGATATTGCCGTCATTAAAACTTAAGAATTTGAATAAAATTCCCATTATGCAGGAATATACTGCAGTGCCAATTATTTCATTATAGAATTTTCTGTCTGCCTTTGAAAAGTTCTAGTACCTTAGAACTAGTTTGAAAGTGAATAAAATGGAGACAGAACCCAATTGAATTCTTTGCTCTACAACTTCATACAAATGTAAATAGGAAACTTCCTTCTAATCGACATAAGGGCTAAGAGTATTTCCCACTTTTGCCAAATTTGGATCATTTCCCAGGACGGGAATTACTGAGAAATACCAGTCCTCTTGGAATTCCCGAACCCAAGACATACTGGCTAACCCTGCAAAGAGCTATTTATCATGAGGCTAAAGTTTCAGGGAGCCAAAAGCCACACCCTCATTCTAACACTTTGCTTTTACAATCAATGCAGGGTCATCAAAATAAATTATCAAATTTCAATACCCTTGTTTTTGGATACGATTTTGCCTACACATAGTCTTGTAAAGAGGTAATTAACTAACAAATCTATAAATAATGGGAATTTTTGAAAGTAACTTATGCAGGTTATATTTCATCATTTCAGTTTTTCTTGAATTTCTTCAGTATTAGCAGATTACCTCTGCAAATACCTTTAGATACGAGAAAGAAATGCAGGTTCTTTCTTTGTAGGTGACGGTAATGACTTTTCAATTAGACATAATGGATTTATTGCCAAAATTGTCTTAGAGATGACCTGAAGGAGGTCGTACTTCAAAGCCCTGGCGTAAGAAGGTTTTGTCATGGTGTAACAGATTTTATTTCATAATCTTGAAGTTCAACGATCAAAGAAATAGAAAAAAATTGTAGAACTCCCCAGAAAATTTGTATTCTTGTGGAAAAATGATGTTAAATCTTTGTACTATTTGATTGAAAATAACTTGAATGAGTGAAAAAAAACTTAAAGAAGTTATTTTAGTGAGTGATGAGTAAAAGATAAATATAACTTTCAGAATTCATTTAAAATAACTTATAAAAGTTACAACCCTGACTGTTGACACTGTACATGAAACTATGATCAACATTTTTGTATTAGCTAATGCTTCGTGACCATGCATTATGCCACCTAGAACTTAAATCCTTAAAGCTACCCCTGACATGCTCAAATGAGATCCATAAATGTACAGTAAACAACATCATGATGTACTCACTCTGGTTTAAGTTTAGCAACTCCAGGCTCATCTTGTCTTTTGTGCTCTGCCATACCTGAAAATAGAAACAGAATCTTATATTCATTCAATTTGATGCACAACTTAAACACAAAAAAAATTCAATACCCTTGTCAAACCTCAGAAATGGAGCTAAACGGGGAGACAAACCCCCCATTTGTCTCCCGATCTGACGGAACCAGACAACGAGACCTCTGTCCAAAAGCCTAATAATTCGGCTCCTCGGTTTGACCTGTTTTTGGATTAGATATTTTTATAATTGTCCAACCTCAGAAAGTACCAATCCAACAAACTATATCACTGGCTTGAACATCAAATTAATTGGACTACCCGCCTGTGACAGGATGTGGAGACTATGCAGTTTCTTTATAAATACAAAAAGAAAATTTCTGTCAGAATACTTGAAACTGCTTGCAGACAGGTTGCCCTTAAAATTATCACTGATAATATGAGAAAACAGTCTATACAATGCCTGCAGATCGACAACAATAACTTTATTTGACGATAGAAATAGTGATTTGCATTTATTATAAAACCTTTGCATCTTTCATTTAACTAAAGGAGAGTCCGTGCATCGTCTGTCAGACACGTAATATTGGAATAATTTATTAAAATTCTGTCGCCACGATTTTATTACCTCGCGAAATCTTGTGCAATTCCGGTACGGTGCACTTGTGATTTTTTCTAATTCGTGAAAATTACAATACTTTCATTGAGCTAAGCGGCCATTGCTAAGGCAAACATTTTTGACAGCACACTAATTTTCCACCGTTATTTCTAAAGCAATGACCTCAGAAGGCCTTTGGGAGGACAGGGATGTCAGATTTGATATAAGTGGAAAGTGAGTTATACCAGAAACGTTAATAGATAAGATACATGACAAGCAAGAACTATTGTCTTAGAAAGATCACTCAACACAACAGGCTGGGTCTTCTTCTTCATCTACATTATTGGCTAACGTTTAAAACTGAAACTTTATGACCATTCATGGGGGGTTAAAAAGAGAAAGAACTGTCAGGTTGTCCGAGCTACTCAATCCACCCGGAGGCTATCCACCCGGTACCTCCTGATAGTGTGTGAGAAAGAAAAATGGTGCAAAACCGAGCACCTTAAAATCTATATCCTGCAAATATGTACATATATAGTCTGTTGTGCAGAAAGGAAGATATTTGTAGGGTTAAAAACAGAATAAAAGCAAGTATGTTCATAATTGATATTTAAGCTCGATCAAGCATGAAATATGTAGATCGCTGCTAACATATAATGCAAAATCAGGAAAATGTAACAGGCAATGTTGTTTCGTAAAAATTTGTTTTACATGGATTGAGATTTTTTGTGGGAGTTTAACAATTGCCTGGAACCTAATCATTGACTCATTTCAACGAGCCTTCATTACTTCTGTATCATTGTCATCTTATTTTTGATGTGGACTGGCGGACCAGCTTACTGGACGGTCAGTTGGACTGTGAGATTTTAACTGGACCCGGGCCAACGGTCCAGTGCTAAATCGAGACCTGCTTAAAGC
>JAFMSR010000013.1:18927739-18939954 GCA_022818135.1 Saxidomus purpurata | reverse complement strand
TTATAATATAATGTCTTAAAGTGCTAGGATCGCCTTGTTCACTATTTTTGTATGCATGTAATTACTTTCAAAAGGAATTATGAAAGTGCAAATAAGCAGAAAAGCATAAGTATAATTTCAATGTATACCAAAATATGGAACTGTTTTCATTTAATTTTCCATTGAATAATGTATTATGACGGATAAAGACACTGGAAATAACCTTAATGAATAAATTACTACTACTTCAATTTCTGTTGTTATTTATTTTAGTAGTTTTCAGTAACATACTGTTGTATAATATAATCGAGGGTAGGACGTATGTCATGTAGGTTGGTGCTTTAAGAGGAAACAAACATGTAGTCTGTGTGTAATACATATAGCTGATGTTTTCATGTTGGAAATCGAAAGTAGAAAGATTTTTCGAAGAGGTAAGAGGAATTTAAGATAACAGTACATGATACAGTTACGTCCTAGATACAGTTACGTCCTACCCCTGATAATATTCTGATTTACTAACTTGAGTTGATTTTGATATAATTTTACTGTTATTTCCCGTAAGTTTGGCTTGAAGTATTCCACAAGTTGAAGAATACCAAAGGCTCCATTGAAGGCACAACATTGTATATAGTTAATGTTAAAGAAACACTTGGTAAATCTTGGATGTGATATCACATTTTGTTTGTTTGATTTCTTTCTATCAATGTTCCAATACTTGTGGAGTTTGCTCATTGGCTGAAGTTCAATAAATCTTAAGTTATTTTCAAGAAAGTCGTCTGTAACAGAGATGTTTTATATACCAACATATCTTTTATTGGTCATTGTCACGAGCCCCGATATTGCCTTAAATGATTGCATATATATTCAATATGAGAAAAGAAGAAAACCTAATATCTTAATATACTAACAAATATATCTTTTCCGAAGAAAAGGGAAGCTATCCTACTCGCCGTCTGACCTTGGTTAAGTTTTCTGTACCACCCCACTTTTTGTTAAAACCATTACAGATATTGCTTTGAAATTTACAATACATATTTACTATAATAACAACCATCTACAGACAGTAGAGTACAGAACTCTGTGAAGGTATATGTCATAATAATGGCCCTTTTTCAACTTAGATAATACATCGAATTTGGGAAAATCCACTTACTTGCTTAACCCTTTGAGATATTGATGTGAAACTTGATGTTTGCAGTACGACCCACATCTGCAGACAAGAGAAGATGACTGTCAAGGATTTTTTAAATAAATTAATGCAATTTATTGACTTCTAACCTCATTTAAGTTTTTCGTACCAGTTAACTTTTTTATTTAATCATATGAGATATTACTTTGAATACTTGTTAACCGTCATGATCACCACATGTAGGCAAGAGAAGGTAACTCCGCCAATAATTTGTTTTGAATTATGGCCCTTTTCGACTTGGAATCTTGGTTAAGTTTTTCGTACTTGTACACTTATTGACTTGATCAGAAATACCAATTGGAATACTTTTGTACCATCCTGACATTCATCTGTAAACAAAAGTAGATAATTCTGTCAAACTTTTTTGTAATTGCATTTGGAAATTCTTAGCTAAAGTCTTGTGTCCAACTTGCACTGTCATGCGCATATATTATTAACCTCTTAAAGTATTAATTTAAACTTTGCTATAGTGTCCAGGGATATCAAACCGTTAAGTTTAGATAACTCTTGACTTAATATCATGCTTCTTACGGCCCTTGATTAAACTTTGAAAATACACAGATTCTTGTTTTGCCTTTTACTGCCAAAAGTTTTGTTTTATTGACAAGCACTGAGAAAAGTCAAGTGTGTTGTCCTACTGCCAGCTCTTAATACTGTAATTCCTATCATATTCCTTTTACGACAGATTTATTAAATTGCCATAAGATCCCTGGTACGACCTATAGTTTATCTCTTTTCTACAGGAGTTTATTTGTCGTAGTTTTCTTTTGAAAGCATCTGTTTCGCTGATGGACAGACGCTTTCGGACAAAAAATGGTGTAAATGTATATTTTCTGTACGTCCTATCTGGGTCCTAATATATTCCACCCGAAAATTCAGAAAAATTCTCATTTTCTATCAGACAGCGAGATATTAACAACAAACCAGGCCAAATTGAATAGGCATGTACACGACACGACCAGTTCCGCTACCTATTTTACCGATATTTTCTGGTAGATAGATTAAAGTAGAGATGAAGCATAATATAATTTTATGCAGTAACTCAAGGACGCACAGGAACAGAAATAAAATTGTCTCAAACATATCTCAAGTTTGGTTCTTCTTATGATTACATTGTGTAGAATTTTTTCTATTCCCTAAAATACTTTAGGTGTTATGCTCAGGACAAGACAATTCAATTAAGGACAAGAAAATTTAACAACGGGGATCATAAAAAATTTCAGCAACGTACAGTTATGAATCGTGTATACTGCACTTTCTCTCATTGTGTTCTATAACTGTAGTTTCAAGTCATTCCCTTTCATACTTCTGGAGTTATGCTCCGGACAAAGAATTGGGGACGGACAGACAGACGAGCTGATTTCTATGTGCCATCGGAAGTTCCTTTGTGGACATAAAAAGAATAAAATTCCCCCACAAACATTTATTAATCGAGCTCCATCAAAAGTTGTCGGAAAAAAGACTTCACTAAAAATATTCTAAAATTTGTTTAAACATACTGTCTTTATACTATACCGAACGGCAAAAGAAACGCATCTTTATCAATTAACTTGAAATTAATTATATCGGGTGAATTTTAAAATGAATTCGCCTAGAGCCATTTGCCTTTGAGTATATGTTAGTTCTGTACAAGATATATTTTGTGCATTCTAATAATTAGGCATTACACTTCTCTGTTACTAGGAAATTCAGGACGAGTTGGTTTTGTTGCAGGATGAGTAGATTTTCACAGCCACTCGACTCTTTTCGAGGCATGTAATAGTGACCTAGACGTTAGAAGTGGGTTGTTGGTTGTTGGGCATGATGCACCCCTGTGGTATGGGTAACCATTGTGTTACGTAATATCAAAATCGGTCCATGCATAAGGGAGATACAGACTGGAAATGAAATTGCGAGCAGACGGATGGAACAGCGCAAACCTATAGTTCCTGATCCGGTCCTATGATAGGTAGGGGAATTTAATGGAAGTCAAACACAGTATTGGGAAATCAGAAATATATTCATTTTTTTTAAATATGTTCATAAATTCATCATATCCATAAAGAAACATCTTGCTCTCTTTCGAACACCAACTGGCACTATTTCTGTCCAGCTGTCCCAGCACACAATCATTTCAGCATTGATTAACTTCAATGTATAGCTTAATATATAGTGTGAAAAATCACAAATAAATGAATACATAGTGTAAATATCAAAAACTTAGTTCAGATTATTAAAAAAAACTATGACATTAAACCTTCAACCAAATAAATGTTCTTTTACCAAATGAACTAAATGTAGCTCACATTTACTCCTTCTAAAGGCATGTACAGACACAGGACATAAAAATATACAAAGTTCTATTCAAAGATAAGCATCCATATCTCACATTTATTCTAAGCGTACACAAATCAGCAGAATTTCTCCCAAAGAAAAGGATTATCATTGATTATTATAGGAAATTTGGAAATATATACACAGCTCATTTACCAATCTGAATGGGAGAGAATTATCAGCAGGGGAAACAAATGTAAGTAAATCCTGTAACAAGCTCTTGTTGGGAATTTGACTTTAAAGAAATTAACCAAGATATGATAAGTATGATAAAACATATTTAACGAAGATTCAATCAGTGGTTTTCAGGAATAAAGTACTTTATACAGCATGACAAATATCTCATTTGAATGCAAAGGAACAAGTGTTTTGCAATAGTTAAATATAATAACATGAACATACAAAGCTCTGAACCCTGACTGATTACATTATAACTATTTGTTCTCAAATGTTCGGGGCTCCTGATTGACCCACATTCTGGCAGCACTTTAAGTGCTTTGATTACATGACGGAAGAGCCTCATTCTGCTGTTCTGTAGTACAAGGTCCACTTCTATATATCGAGTCTATCTCTTTGAAATAGTGATCCAGATTTCCTCACTGGGATGTGTTACGAAACCATACACTGGTTTAATTACTTGTCCCTCGACCATTTTGACCTTGAACATTCTCAGCAAGGTCACCATACATACAGCGGCTTCTGCATATGCAAATCTCTGCCCGGGACAAACGCGTTTCCCCGCAAATCCAAATGGTGAAAACGCTAGATGTGGCCGTTTATTTGTGTTATCATGTGAAAACCTGTCTGGGTCAAATCTAGAAAGTATATAGCAAGAACATTTTAGCAAAAAGGTTTTGTTGTAAAAATATAAGAGAAGTATGGTATGAGAATTGTGTGCCTTATTTCTTTTCAAAGCCCTTGTAGCAACTTGCTAATAAGTGTCTCTACACAGCCATTTAAAGCACACGATGTAATCATTTTTCTTATATGAATTAAGCGTTAAAAGGCTGAAACAATACAAATGTAACTACATGTACATAAAGTAAACAAGGACTTTCTCACAAAGGAACTGAAGGTCAAACTCATGACCCTCAAACAATGATAGGTTTAATGATTACAAATAAGTGACCTTGACCACTTGGGTATGGAGTTTGGTCCAATATGGGCTTTTGACCTACTGGCCTGAAAACATGCAGGTCTTATCTAATGAATATTTATTTGCAATAAAAATTAACTAACGCAACTTATACTTACTTATCAGGCTGGGGAAATACAGTTTCATTTTTTGAAGCAACTCCAAGTGCATGAATTACAGGGGTCTGTAATGTAAAAACACATCTGAAATATTTTATTCTATCAGATAACTATACAACAGAAAATATAAATTGACGTATGCATTAATATTTTTCCATTTATTCAATGAGAAAATGGTACAACCTGAAGGCATAAGCATATTCATCTCTCATTTCTAAGGTATACAATGTCATAGATTTCCTTGTTAACTACATGTATTACATTTAACTAGAACATAGCCTTGTGCATACATTCATCTGAATTCTGTCTCTGTAAAATGTTGCCCTACCCTTCTACATATGCTGGTGTATAACTTAGTACTGTAAGTTTTAAATTCATACTGTTTACTTTTCGAAATAGTTTATTTTAAATACGAGGACTAAAATGGACATGGATACTCACGTAAGAAATTAGGTCAGAATTGTGAATGCTAGTACATAACGAAAACGAATGTTGACAGACTACAGAGTAGGTCAAAAGATTTTGAATTTCAAAAGTATTGAAATTTGTATGCAAATCTGTACATGTGGTTACAGTTTTCAAAAGTTCAAAAGAAGCAAATTATGTCATGGTCAAGGTCACATGACAAACTTGGCCTAGATTTTACAGTCGCATGTATTCACTCTATATGATTAGGATTAGTACAGAAATGAAGCTTTTGGAGTATGAGCTTAATTCAATATTGCAATTTCTGTTAAGTCCGGGACTTTAACTCTCTAAGTATTACTTCAATCATATTGGACAATTAAGGTGCTAGAGTGTAAAAGCCAAAAACAGTTAAATATTGCAATGTTTATTTAATCAGGGGCTATAACTCTCAAGGGATATATCAGATCAAATTACAAATTCTGTGTAAAGATGATTAGAATTAGTGAAGAAATGAAGGTGGTAGAGTGTAAACTATATCGTCATTTTTGTTAAATCAAGGGTCATAACTGTGTCAACCAAATCAAGCCGATACTCTAACTGATCCGAGATTTTAAAGTCATAAACATTATGTGCTAATATGATTAGCATTAGTAAAGAAATGTAGGTTATAAAGTATAAAACATACTTTAGTTATCAAATACCTTTAAAGGGGCCATAACTCTCTTCATATTAATACAATAAAACCCATAATTGAATTCATCCGAGATACCCTAATAACAAAATGCTTACGTTCTTAGGAATTTTATATCCACCCAGTTCTGAGTCAAAATCCTGGAACCTTGCCGCCCATGGTGCAACAACAGCACATCTCAAAGTCTCATCTATAACTTGCCTCAAATATCTATAGTTGTGAGAAAGCTGATATATAACAAGTGTGTAGGTTGACTGGTACATCAAGTTAACATCATATTGGTCCCTTTTAAACAATATGTTCGAAACAAGTAACACAAATAAATTATTGGGTATGTCAACAAGAAAGATGTCAACCTGAAATATGTTGTAACTTTAAGTTATTCTAATGACTTTAAGTTGACAAACATTTAAATCCAAACTTAAAATATGACCATAGTCTTGAATATATATACCTTACGGCTGTTTCCTCATATCTGACATACATGCACGGTACTCAACCTCAAAACAAGGTATAACAAAATAAATGTTCTAATAGTGGACATGGCTATTGCAACCTTGATCTTAAAACGTATAAACCCAAATTACAATATGCACAACTACAATACATACTGACACTTCGCTAAAAGTTTGATGAAAAATCCAACAAGAAGTTTTGAAGATGAAGATTGTACATGATAAACTTTCAGGGCCGTGTGACCTTCGCCTTTAGTCATATGACCCAAAGTTATAATATGCACAGCAAGACTTTATACTAATGCTCCCTACCAAGTTTGATGAAATTCCAACAAGGGTTTCTGGAGATGAAGAGCAGACAAGATTTTTTTCAATATATATTCCCATTTCAGACCTCTTTGACCTTTTACTATATAACACTTAAATCTTTATATGCGCAACCAGCCTTCACACTGATGCTTCCCACTTCAAATCCAACAATAGGTTTTGGACATAAAGAGCTGGCAAGACTGTCAAATTTCAGGGCCCTATGACTTTGGCCTTAAACCATATGACCAAAAGTTACAATATGCATAACACATTTTCATTTTAAACCTCTCATCCAAGTTTGATGCAAACCCAACAAGTGCTTTTGGAGATAAAGAGCAGACAATTTGATTTTGATTTTCAGCCCCTGTGACCTTGATCTTTTACTATAATATAACCCCCAAGTTGTAGTATGCGCAACCAGAGTTCACACTGAAGCTTCCGACATAGTCTGATGAAAATCCAACGAGGGATTTTGGAGATAAAGAGCGGTCTGGTTTTTAATGTTAAGGCCCCTGTGACCTAGACCTTCAAATATATGGCCCTAACTGAAAATATGCACAACTAGACTTCATACAGGTACTTCCGACCAAGTTTGATAAAAATCCAATACAGGGTTATGGAGATGAAGAGTAGTCATTGTAAAGTGAAAAGACGGACAGACAGATGACTTGGGTAAAACCAAAATGTCTCCGTCTGCTGTGAGATATATATTTCAGTTACACCTACATCAAGTCACCTATGTTTGTGTGATCTACATTTTCATCTCCTAGAACCTTTTTGATCTCTGCAAAAACTTTATCCTGGCAGTCCTGGCGAGTAGCTAAGAAGTACAATCCCCATGCAAGCGCTGAAATCAACAACGTCTGTCAGATGACAGCAAGCTCAAATATTCGAATCACTTTGATAGTACATTTAAAACATTTCTATCAGGAAAGCTTAAAATTGTTAAAATTAAATGCATACAACTCTATCTAAAATACAATTCCAAGCTTCCTCTCCACACAAACTACTGTCATTCACTCTCATCCTAGTCTAATAAATTCGACGCTGAAGTCAGCGAGATAGTTTTTAAATGGGAGCTCACTTCTACGACTCTAAGATTTAACAACTATAAAACTATCAAATCCGAAAAACGGGTCTAACCTATGAGCCGAATGAATTAAGCTACTATCATTCCACGCATTCTTTATCGTCTTGACATTATTCAAGACAGGTGTAAACAAAAATGAATTAAATCATCCAAATTGCAAAACACATCTCAAAACTGACATCGATGAGATAAAAGAACAGGAATGGTGGTGATTTGTGTAGAAACCTGATAACCCATCTATCCTCTTACCATTTCCTAGTGTATGATAACCTGCAATCACATAGCCTAAAGCATCGCAACTTTGCAGTTCTTCATCGTCTGTGTAGTCCAGCAATAAATCCAATAATAGCTCCTCTCCATGTTGAGGTGGATCGTCTTTTCTGTGTCGGACCATACGTTTGACAAATGCTGAAAGCTTCTTGCTTCCTATGAAAAATATTATTTTTTGTTTAATGTCTACTCTTTTTTAATGAAAAGTCAAACACTCACGTGGCTTTCGTTGTGTTTATATGTTGCTGTGTTGTAAGAAAGTGTCTCTTACTTGTCAGTATCAGAGAAAAACAATCAATACTTCGCTTAACATGTATCTATCATTATGTATTTATGATTTTAAAAAAAAACTGTAAATTAATAGTTTTAGTACAATCAAATTTGTTAATTTATTATTAATGCTTAGCCTATTTTTGCTACTTTAAACATAGTTTACGAAACTTTAAGGTTATGTTCTCTTTAATTTGTTGTTCAGCATCAATGAAAATGTGAATATAAATTGAATGAAATCTCAATTAATTTCTTACCATCTGCAATGACCTTATCTCTTGCTTCAGAAGTTGGTTTTGACAGATTGTGTTCTAACCCTGTCCAAACCTGTTTTACATGTGCATGTAAAAAGGTTAAAAGCAATTGGCATACTTTTGACAGATTATATATATCAGAGTTACAGAATGCCCTTCAAACTCACCCAATAATATTGTTTTAAATTTTAAAACACTGCACTGGTTAGATTCGGAGAAAGAGTTTGCAAACCATTAGGCTGACATAAGGCATGTTGTCGAAGCCAGTGTATGCGCCAGGGCAAATGCAGTAACTGTCTCTGTTCTTCAACAAGTCAAGCTAAAGCTCTACCCATAACAGCAAAAATATATATTCCTGCCACGTTTAATGGTTACTTACTTTTTATAGTATAGTAGCTTATCAAATGAGTAATACTAAGTTCATTGAAATACATACAATCCTATTCAATTCACAATAGTATTTCAGCTTTTACAGGTGGGCAGTTTACTTTAACAATCATTTTTCGAAAGAACTAGTCTATCCAACTTTCACACATCACATAGTCAGATTGGTAGCTTGCCTCTAATTAAGAACCACAATGAGAACGATTACAAGTCTTTACAAACCACCACCCAACCACAGGGCATGTAACACAATGCTAGAGTGAATATGAAAGAGGAAATAGGCTAAAACTGACCACATCGTACACTCTCCTAAATTCAAGTACCTCCTTGTCGCTTATCATTTTCTTCCCATACAACGATGTTAAAACTGCTTTCAATGAGAAAGCAAACGTGTACTGTGTCAAAGGAATGTGTTCTTCATTCAACATAGTCTCCCATTCTTTGTTCAATTGATCCGCAAGCTATGAAAAAATGCAAAGATCAATAGGTTTCATCATAAATTTCTGTAAAGTAAATCTGTATATTTGAAATTATACGCTACCAAATTATAAGCGTTAGAAATGCTTTTGAAATTCCAATATCAACATACAGTGTAGCAATGCTGTAAACCAAGCTCACCAACGTTTTTAACACATTTTCTCAAATTGATACCTAGATTTTTACATGTGTTGTTGATGGTAGGGATGATTTTTACATTTTGTGTTTTAATCGAAACTGTGAACGAGCAACTTTAAAATATAAGACATATTAATGTATGTACATTTATACATTTGTACTGCTTTCTACTATTGTCCACAGCAAACAGTGTAATAATCATATGTATTTACGGCAAATATGATTGCATCTGAACTAGCTGAACAGATGCGGGCCTCTATGGTGTAGTAATTACAACATTTGCTTAGTGGCCTTGCAATCTTACGCCACATGTGCTTAAGTTAAGTCACCTGTAAATGGGTACCAGTAATGAATATATTTTTAGAAATAGGCGAAAACGTATATTATTTCAAGAGGGGGTGTGAACTTATTTTTAATTCAGCTAAAACAAATTAGTCTTACACTAAAATTTCTCTAAAATACAAACTAGAGATTGTTTTTCATGAAAATAGGTTTTCTCCCAACACTTTCAACTTGCCCTTTGAGCAAATGATCCCAAATTCTAATGAACAAAACTCGACTACATACCGATGCTTCCGACAAAATTTTATGAAAATCCAGCAATGGGTATTTAGAGAAGCACGAAGAAGAATGTCTGTTTTAAGCTCCCTGTGACCTTGACCTTAGAGCTAGTGACCCCAAATTATAATATGCACAACTCGACTTCAAACTGACACTTCCAGCAAACTTTTATGAAAATCCAGCAATTGATTTTTCGAGAAGAAGCGCAGACAAGAATTTCTGTTTTCAGGTCTCTGTGACCTTTACCGTTAATCTAGTAACCCCAAATTATAATATTCATAACTAGTCTTCAACTTGATGCTTCCTGCAAAGTTTATGAAAGTCCAGCAAGGGGTATTGGAGAAGAAGCGCAGAAAAGATGTTAATAAATATCAAGAAGTTATCTTAGTATGCAAAACATCTTCAAAGTCCCATAACTCATTCAAAAATCAGTAAAGCGGAAAACCCTGACGATATGCACAACAACTTTTGTACATAACATTTCTACCAAGTTTCAATAAAATGCATACTGACGTGTAATATGAGTTGCACAGACAAACTTTTGTGACAGCACCAAATCAATATGTCTCTTCACCACTAGGTGGGAGACATAACAAGTCAAACATGCAGTTGATACAGGTAAAGTAACTGTTAACTAATTACGTCGATGAAATAGTGCTGTGTTTATTCACATTTACAAAGCACAAGAAATAAGATGTTGCTCACACAGCAATATAAAAGTATTTGGAAACTTGCATCTCTTCACTCCAACGGTTTCTATTTTTCAGATTGTGTTCAATTTATTCAAGATCGTGTGTTAAGAATCTTCAGAACATGATGTACATTGTAAGACACTGAAATGCAGATTCATTTACTACAACGTAATGTGCCAACAAAATATATGACATAGGCAGAATAATTTAGCCTTGCAGAAAAGTTGCTTCTGTATAATGTATTCACCTTAATAATTATAGTTTGATGAATTTTAAAACATTCTTAGAAAACTTCAAGTTTTAATTCCTCAAAATTAAAAATACCTCCTAAAAAGTGTAAACTTGGGATATAAGAATCACAAAATGACTGCCAATACCTCTTGAAATATAATGAAGTATTTGTTAATAGCACCATGTGTAAGGCATTTGTCATACAAGTTACGTCGGGCCCTCCCGTCCTCTCCATTGGCATACTGTATACATTTTGCTCCAATCAATGGCACGAACAGCTCAAACAGTTCCGCTTAAAATTGAATCAAAATTTCTTTTAACTGACAAAAATAAAATGTGCTTACTTTGAGATTTATTCCTCAACAACACCACAGAACCTTGCAATTTTATTAGATCAAAGCAAAAAATGTGATTTTACACATCCTTGCAGGAATAAATTTTACAGTAAATTTAAATGAGAATGTCTTGTTCAATTCTAGTGGTGCAACGATATACCGGTTCGCCGGAGCGTTACAAACCGCGATATGAAATTCCCATACCACAGTATTCACAGCTTAAATGATATTCTAACTTTACTCAAATGTAATATGAAAACTATCAGACTGACACATCTCTTAGATAGTGATGCTACAGTACAGCACAGGCGGATTCCGTTTTTGCCGCGCTATAGCGCGGGAGGTTTTACAACGCGGGAGCAATAAAACCATGTCGCATCACGCGGCATATGATTGTATATGCGGCATCTATATGCCGCGTGTCATTTGCGATATGCGACAAGTACCATGCCGCGTGACTCGGCGTAAAGGATTAATTTTTCCTTTAAAAATTAATGCCTTTTGCACAATGTACAAAATGTACATGTAATTCTATAAAAGGTTTTATAAGATATGATTTTATAGAATTTTTGCATGAGTTACTGCAGTTTACTATCTTTCGAGTATGTTTAAAAAATAAGTATTGTATATAATTAAAAGTTGTAACATTTCCATGACTTTGTTCTTTTATTCTAAACTTATTATTACAGATATCGTTGTTTGTCGCAAGAATTATAATATTATTGCTTATCAATAATTTGTCGTCGTTTTGATGTATGTATTTAAACAAAATTGATTCCGACGCTTGCCTTGAAGTTGGGGATAATTAGTGTCACATCTTAATTGAGTAGACACTTATTGCTAATATTAACAAAGGGTGATGATTGCCATTGTCTACAGTACTGTCAGCATGTTTTTTATTTTAATGAACCATAA
>JAFMSR010000013.1:18836864-18927239 GCA_022818135.1 Saxidomus purpurata | reverse complement strand
GATTGTAATTTATTAAATGTACACCTAGTTTTTCACCTATGTTTGATATATGTATTTTGTCGGCTATAAATGTTGTTTATTATTTGATGCCGAATAAAGTATTATTGTTGCAAATTGTGATTAATTGCACCAATTGAATGCATTTATTTAAGTAAAACATATATAAAGTCGACCTGAAATATAGCTATTCATTTATTTCTGAAAATTGAGTTCTATAAAATGTTTGCTTAATATGAGGATTAAATTAAGATATTTATTTATATTGTATAGCTTTATTTGAGTTTTGTGTGTAATATCTGTGACAATCATGATTATGAAGTGGCATTTACACATAATTTGATACTTCTAAATCTGAAGTGTTAGAATGAAAAACATTATAAACAACACTCTTAAACGTACCAGACAGTAATTGAACGTGCAGTTATTAAAACAACTTATTACAATGAAATAGACAGAGCCATAAATTGTGATAGCCTTGTCCATTGAAAATTGTACTGTACAAATATACAGGCTGATCATAAGCTGTAGTGGTCCCGAAAGCAGTGTCTTTTGCCATCAACAGGGTAAAGATTAATAAATCCAGTATTCTGTAACTCATACAGTGTCCTATATGTGCATATATTTCATACTAATTTCAGTGAGAACCTGGCAGGACCAGTGCCTGAAAGTGCCTAACTTTCTACCAATACACCAGTGGCCAATTAAATAAATAAATAATTGCATCAGTTTTACTAGTCATGAGATAATGTCTTAAAGTGCTAGGATCACCTTGTTTTGTATTCAGGTAATTATTTTCAAAAGGAATTATGAAAGTGCAAATGAGCAGAAAAGGATAACAACACAGGTTTTGATATAATTTCAATGTCTATCAAAATATGAAATTGTTTTCGTTTAAGTTTCCATTTATTATGTATTTTGACAGAGAAAGACATTGGAAATAACCTTAATGAATAAATTACCACTACAATTTATGTTGTTATTTCTTTTAATAGTTTCCAGTAACATACTGATTTATAATATATGTAATCAGGGGGTATGATGTATGTCATGTAGGTTGGTACTTTACATGTTGATTGTTGGATTTCTTTCTATCAATGTTCCAATATTTGTGGTGTTTGCTCATTGGCTGAAGTTCAATAAAAAAAACTTAAGTTATATTCAAGAAAGTGATCTGTAACAGCGAAGTTTCATATACCAACATACCTTTAAGTGGTCACGAGCCCCGATATTGCCTTGAATGATTGCATATATATTCATTATGATAAAAGAAGAAAATTTAATACCTAAATAAACTTACAAAATATATCTTTTAAGAAAAGATCATCATCACTGTAATGAAAAATAATTATTATGTGTAAATTAGCTACACATGCATGAGTTACATTTTGTATGTACTCTTGTCTGCTGATGGGGGTAATAATGGTTTACAAGTACTGAAGTTTCAAAGCAGTATCAGCAAACAAACTTTTATTCCAAAATCCGTTTATATCTGATATCTGGCTGAAAACAATTTTAGTTCCAACATTTACCCTAGGTGCATGCTTGAAATTAAACTGGGTGAAGGTACATCTAACGTAATTATACATATATTTCTATTTCTTCTGCAATTACTTATGCTTTTCTTTAGATTGACCTTTTGTAGAAAAGGGGAGCTTATCTACTCGCCGTCTGACCTTTTTTAAGTTTTCCGTACCACACCACTTTTTTTCAAAACCATTACAGATATTGCTTTGAAATTTACAATTCATATTTACTATAATAACCTCCATCAGACAAGAGTACAGAACTCTCAAAAGGTATTTGTCAATAAAATGGCCATTTTTCGACTTAGATAATACATTGAATCTGGGAAAATCCACTTACTTGCTTAACCCTTTAAGGTCATTTATTGACTTATAATCTTATTTAAGTTTTTCGTACCAGTTCACTTTTTTACTTATCGTTAGAGATATTACTTTGTATACTTGTTAACCATCATAATCCCCACATGTAGGCAAGAGAAGGTAACTATGTCAAGAATGTCTTTTGAATTATGGTCCTTTTCGACTTAAAATCTTAATTCAGTTTTTCGTACTTGTTCACTTATTGACTTAACCAGATTTGGAATACTTTTGTACCATCATCACATTCATCCTTAAATAAGAGTATATAATTCTGTCAAACTTTTTTTAATTGCACTTGGAAATTCTTAGCTAAATTCTTGTGTCCAACTGGCATTTATCATTAACAACTTAAATTTAAAACTTTGCTGTAGTGTCCAGGGATATAAAACAGTTAAGTTTAGATAACTCATGCTTCTTACGGTCCTTGATTAAACTTTGAAAAAACACAGATTCTTGTTTTGCCTTTTACTGCCAAAAGTTTTGTTTTATTGTCAAACACTGAGAAAAGACAATTGTGCTGTCCTACTAATAGCTCTTGATACTGTAATTCCTATCATATTCCCTGGCTCTGTACGACGGATTAATTAGATTGCCACAAGATCCCTGGTACGACCTATCGTTTTTCTTTTTTCAACAAAAGTTTATTTGTCGTAGGTTTCTTTCGCAGAAAAACAGACTAAAGAATCTGTTTCCCTGATGGACAGACGCTTTTGGACAAAACAAAAATGGTGTAAATGTATATATCATGGTCCTAATATAATCCACCGGAAAATTCAGAAAAGTTATCATCTTCTATCAGACGGCGGGATATCAACATCAAACCAAATTGAACGGGTATGCACACGGCACGACCAGTTCCGCTACCGTGACTATTTTACCGATATTGTCTGGTTAGTAGATTAAAGTAGAGATTAAGCATACTATAATTTTATGTAGTAACTCGAGGACGCACAGGAACAGAAATAAAATTCGTCTTAAGATTACATCGTTTAGAACTTGTGGTGGTTGATTGTTTGCAAACTGTGGCTGGAAGGCGACCAGGTGTTCTGAAGATAGCTAACGTATTGCTAAAAACTATATAGATTTCAGTTGCATTTAACTCTGGTCCGGGTCTCCCTCCACACACATATACCAGCATGGATCAGGGTCTTACATATTAGAGCAGTTCAAAATCAGTTTGGCGTAAGTCAGTTTTGAATATTTCTTGGCTTTGCAACAGCAGCTACAAGTGTATGGTACAGCGAGTGTTGATGTGTACAAAGGGTATTACAAGAGTACTATGGTAATACCTTACTATCCTTGCTGATTAATCATAGCCTTGCTTCAGTTATACATAGCCTTGCTGAATCTAGTATTGCCGTGCTTCCGGTTTATAGCTAGAATACAGTACTTTATAGTATAGCATTGCTGATTTCTCTCCTTTGACATGTTTCGTTATAAGTACGGTCACCTGTAGAACAATGAAAGATACCATTCCTTGCCTGTAAGTCTGTCGAGCTGTACTATGGTAAGGGGAAAGGAAAGTCAAAGCATATGCCACACAATAAAATGAGTTGCGAATATGAAAGTTGTATGTTAATCCAAAGAGGTGCTTGGTTCACCTCTGGCCGACTGGTCTAGAGGGCCGCCTTTTCTCTCAATATTTCTCGGCTAAGAGAGGCTACAATACATCATCATCCTATCTTGATATAAAACGTAAGGCAAATGTGTTTTACATTTTATTAGAAACTACATGTATATGTCAATAACATATGCTCATGTGGAAAGCTAACGTGTCAAGTGTACAAATAGCTAAGTGCCTGTTTGGTCATCCCTCTAGATTTGCTGTATGCATATGCTATATTGAATTAAAAAAGCAACCGTTTCACATAAAATAATTGCACCAAATCGCCCTAAACACGATACTAAATGAAACCCATTCTAACACGATTAAAAAATAGCTCTTATACTAGTTTTAAGATACAGTATACTAATCTCTGTTTGCACAAAATTTAATTACAATAGTATTGCGACAGATAAGGACATGATAGAAAGTAACAAACAAGTTCAAGAGGTATTACCATGCAATTATTGCTATGCAATACGACACCCGTTACCTACATTGTATAAAGAAGGGTGTACACATGTATGGTAAAGTAACGGCCATACAATAACAAGAGCTGTCAGTAGGACAGCGCGCTCGACATTTTTCAGTGCATGTCAATAAAAAATCCCAAGAATCTGTAATAACAAGGGCCACACGTAGTAAATATTAAGTCAAGAGTTATCAAACTTAATTGTTTGAATCCCTGAATACTACAGCAAAGTTTTAAATTAATACTTCAAGTGGTTAATGTTATATATGCATGACAGAGCCAGTTACAGACAAGTACAAATCGATAAACATTTTCACAGTGTTATCTTCTCTTGCCTACAGATAGGTGTTATAATGATACATAAGTATTCCAACTTTTAAAGTAATTTCTCAAATAGAAAAGTCAACAAGTGGACAAGAATGAAAATTTTGAAATTTGAATGCAAAGTAGAAAAGGGCCATAATACAAATGAAATCCTTGACAGAATTACCTTCCCCTGCCTGTGTTTGGGAATTATGATGGTAAACAAGTATTCCCACTGTCAAAGTAATATCTCAAACAGTTTAGTTAAAAAGTGGATTGGTACGAAAAACCTAACTAATATTCTAAGTTGATAAAGGGCCTTAATGTTTTTTAAAATCCTTTACAGTGTTACCTTCTCTTGTCTACAAATGGGGGTAATGATGTAAACAAGCATTCGAAGTTTTTAAGCAATATCTCAAAGGGTGAAGTCAATAAGTGGATTTTACCCATATTCATATATTTTCTAAGTCAAAAAGGGGCATAATTCTGTCAAAACCCTTGACAGGGTTATGTACTCTTGTCTGTAGATGAAGGTTATAATGGTTAACAAGTATGGTAAGTTTTTAAGCTATACCTGTAAAGGCCCATCTACACAGTAAAGCTTGATGTATAAACCTTAGGAGTACGTTTTTGAGGGATGTAAATCATGACCGTATACACAGTAAATCATAGTTTATGTAACATATTTATTTATTTTTTTTAAAGTGTTTTACACAGAGGAAACTTAAAAATCTTCATAATATATGTTTGTTTTGTAAAAACTAATGTTGCTCATAGGGATATTATTTATAGAAAGACAATGTGTGCGATCCTAGACAGTCGAGAAAGATCAATTTTATTTATATCATGTACTATTTTTTATTTACAAATTAATTTGAATATAAAACTAATGACATAGTCAATATGAAAACAAGCGATTATTTTTTCTGCATTGTTTTATTCAATTTCAAACTATTTTGTCTGTTTTTCCACAATAATTATAATCTCTCTCACGCAGCACTGGAATTTTAATCTAATTAGGGCGCTGTCACCTGGGTAATAAATAAAATCTCTGTGTGGGGTCCGTACACCAAGGTTTAGCGGATAGGACTTTCTCTATCCCAAAAATGGAGTATACACTTCAGGAAAATCGTACATTCGACCAATCTTCACAGTAAACTTTGCTGAATAAATAAAAAAATATAAATCAAGGTTTACTGTGTAGATGGGCCTTAATTGTTTTGAAATAAAATGGGATGGTACGAAAAACATAACCAAAGTGTGGCACCAACGCCGACGCCAAGGCGAGTAGGATAGCTCCCCTATTCTTCGAAAAGTCGAGTTAAAAAAGGCCATAATTCTGACAAAAACCTTGACAGAGTTATGTCCTCTTGTCTGTAGATGAAGGATATGATGGAAAACAAGTATGGTAAGTTTCAAAGCCATACCTTTAATGGTTTTGAAATAAAATGTGGTGGTACGAAAAACTTAACCAAGTTGTGAAACCAACGCATACGCCGAGGCGAGTAGGATAGCCCCCTTTTCTTCGAAAAGTCGAGCTAAAAATGTCGATGAGAACGTGTTTTTCACAGTTTATGTGTACAAGTAGAAAGATATAGATAAGCTATTTAAAATCAAAATACAAGACCCAAGTGTGACTTGACCTTTAGAGAAGGTTGCTTGGTTTTGTATATGTTGTTACGGTACCGGTGATTATTGTCGGACTACAGTCTATGTATATACAATCTACAGAGAGGGCAGGGAATGTTGCTATGTACCACTATGTGATAGTGTTTGGGCTAGCGTGTGACCTTGACCTTGGGAGTAAGTGGCTGGGTTTTGTTTGAGTTGTTATGGTACGAGTGATTATTGTGGGACTACAGTCAATAAATGTACAATCTACAGAGGGCAGGAAATATTATTATGTACCACTATGTGATAGTGTTTGGGCTAGCGTGTGACCTTGACCTTGGGAGTACTCGGCTGGGTTTTGTTTGTGTTGCTATGGTACGAGTGATTATTGTGGGACTACAGTCAATAAATGTACAATCTACAGAGGGCAGGAAATATTGCTATGTACCATTATGTGATAGTGTTTGGGCCATATGCGTGACCTTGACCTTTGGAAAGGTGGCTGGGTGTTGTGCATGACAAATCCTCATCACATGGGAAACAATCCTGTGAAGTTATATTGAAATTGTTCTGTGGAATGAAAAGATACAGACAGACAGGAAATATTGCAACGCAACACTAACTTACAGAGTTTGAACCCTTAAGTATAACCTTGATCTTGGGAGAAGGTGACTGGGCCTGGTGCATGACACACCCTCAAAACATGGGTAACAATTGATACAGACCAAAAACGAAACTGCTCGAGATTAAGTGTGACATCGACCTCGGGAGTATATGTGGCTGATTATTGTGCATGGCACATCCTTGGGGTATGGGTTACAAATGTGTGAAGTTATATCAAAATTGGTCCATGCATGTAGAAGATACCGACCGGAAATGAACTTGCATTTTGTAGTGTTTGAGCCCTTAGTGTGACATTGACCATGGGAGTAGGTGGATGGTTGTTGTGCATAACACACCCTTGTGGTATGGGTTACTATTGTGTGAAGTAATTTCAAAATCGGTTCATGCATGAGGGAGATACAGACTGGAAATGAAATTGCGAACGGACGGATAGAAAAGCAAACCGCAAACCTATAGTACCTGAACCGGTCCTATGATAGGTAGGGGAATTTAAAGGAAGTCAAACACAGTTTTGGGGAATCAGAAATATTAGCAAAACATTTTAAATATATTCATATATTCATCATATCCGTAAAGAAACATCTTGCTCTCTTTGCACACATCAACATGCACTATTTCCGTTCATTTGTCCCAGCACACAATTATTTAGGAACTGATTAACTTCAATGTATAGCGTGATACATATATTGTATATAGTGTGAAAAAATCACAAATATATGTATAAAAACCATAAATATCAAATACTTAGTTCAAACCATTCCAAACAACTATGACATTAAACCATCAACACAATAAATGTTCTATTACGAAATGGACTTATGTAGTTTATGTTCACCCCTCTAAAAAGGCATGCACAGAAACAGGACATAAAAATATACAAATATCTATTCAAAGATAACCATTCATATCTCACATTTATTCTAAGCGTACAAAAATCAGCAGAATTTCTCCCAAAGGGAATTATCATTGATGGGATAATACAATAATAATTTGTTTATTATATATGTTGAATGTACAAAATGGAGTAGGAAATTTTGAAATATATTCACAGCTCATTTACCAATCAGAATGGGAGAGAATTAAGAGCAGGGGAATCAAATGCAAGTAAACCGTACAACAAGCTCTTGTTGGGAATATGACTTCATAGAAATTAACCAAGATTTGATAAGTATGATAAAACAGATTTAACAAGGAATCAATCAGTGGTCTTCAGGAATATCAAAGTAATTTATACAGGATAGCAAATATTGCACTTGAATGCAAAGGAACAAGTGCATTGTAATAGTTAAATATGATAACATGTACAAACAAAGATCTGAACCCTAACTGATTACATTATAACTACTCGTTCTCAATTGTTATGAACACCTGAATAATCCTCATTCTGCCAGCACTTTAAGTGCTTTGATTACATGACGGAAGAGTCTCATTCTGCTGTTCTGTAGTACAAGGTCCACTTCTATATATCGAGTCTACCTCTTTGAAATAGTGATCCAGATTTCCTCACTGGGGTGTGTTACGAAACCATACACTGGTTCAATTACTTGACCCTCGACCATTTTGACCTTGAACATTCTCAGCAAGGTCACCATACACACAGCGACTTCTGCATATACAAACCTCTGCCCGGGACAAACGCGTTTCCCCGCAAATCCAAATGGTGAAAACGCTAGATGTGGCCGTTTCTTTGTGTTATCATGCGAAAACCTGTCTGGGTCAAATCTGGAAAGTATATAGCAAGAACATTTTAGCAAAAAGGTTTTGTTGTAAAGATAAGTATGGTATGAGAATTGTGTGCCTTGTTTATTTTCAAAGCCCTTGTAGCAACTTGCTAATAAGTGTCTCTACATAGCCATTTAAAGCACACTGTGTAATGATATTTCTTATACTAATATGATAACATGCAGGTCTTATCTAATTAATATTGATTTGCAATAGAAATTAACTAACGCAACTTCTACTTACTTATCAGGCTGGGGAAATACAGTTTCATTTTTTAAAGCAACCCCAAGTGCATGAATTACAGGGGTCTGTAATGTAAAAACACATCTGAAATATTGTATTCTATCAGATAACTGTACAACAGAAAATATAAATTGACGTATGCATTAATATTTTTCCATTTATTCAATGAGATCATGGTAAAACCTGTAGACATAAGCATATTCATCTCTCATTTCTAAGGTATACAACGTCACAGATTTCCTTGTTAACTACATTTATTACATTTAACTAGAACATAGCCTTGTGCATACATTCATCTGAATTCTGTCTCTGTAAAATGTTGCCCTACCCTTCTACATATGCTGGTGTATAACTTAGTACTGTAAGTTTTAAAGTCATACTGTTTACTTTTCGAAATAGTTTATTTTAAACATGAGGACTAAAATGGACATGGATACTCACGTAAGAAATTAGGTCAGAATTGTGAATGCTGGTACATAACGAAAACGACTGTTGACAGACTACAGAGTAGGTCAAAAGATTTTGAATTAATGATGTTCAAGTATTGAAATTTGTATGCAAATCTGTACATGTGGTTTCAATTTTCTTCCATATAACTTCAAAAGAAGCAAATTAGGTCATAGTCAAGGTCACATGACAAACTTTGCCTAGATTTTACAGTCGCATGTATTCACTGTATATGATTAGAATATGTACAGAAATGTAGCTGTTGGAGTATACGCTTAATTAAATATTGTAATTTCTGTTAAGTCAGGGGCTTTAACTCTCTAAGTATTACTTCAATCATATGAGAAAATTAAGGTGCTAGCGTGTAAAAACAGTTAAATATTGCAATGTTTGTTAAATCAGGGGCTATAACTCTCAAGGGATATATCAGATCAAGCCTAATATCGAACTCATCCGAGATCTTTTGGCCGTACACATTCTGTGTAAAGTTGATTCGAATTAGTGAAGAAATGAAGGTGGTATAGTGTAAACCATATCGTCATTTTTGTTAAATCAATTGTCATAACTGTGTCAACCAGATCAAGTCGATACTCTAACTGTTTCGAGATTAAAGTCATAAACATTATGTGCTAATATGATTAGAATTAGTAAAGAAATCTAGGTTATAGAGTACAAACATACTTCAGTTATCAAATATCTTTAAAGGGGCCATAACTCTCTTCATATTAATCGAATAAAACCCATAATTGAACTCATCCGAGATACACTAATAACAAAATGCTTACGTTCTTAGGAATTTTATATCCACCCAGTTCTGAGTCAAAATCCTGGAACCTTGCCGCCCATGGTGCAACAACAGCACATCTCAAAGTCTCATCTATAACTTGCCTCAAATATCTGTAGATGTGAGAAAACTGATTTATAACAAGTATGTAGGTTGAATGGTACATCAATGTAACATCAAATTGGTCCCTCCTAAACAATATGTTCGGAACAAGTAACACAAATAAATTATTGGGTATGTCAACAAGAAAGATGTCAACCTGAAATATGTTGTAACTTTAAATTATTCTAAAGGTAACAAACATTTAAATCCCATTTTAAAATATGACCATAGTCTTGAACATAATATATACCTTACTGCTGTTTCCTCATATCTGACATACATGTATGGTACTCAACCTCAAAACAAGGTATAACAAAATAAATGTTCTAATGGTGGACATGGCTACTGCAGCCTTGATCTTAAAACATACGAACTCAAAATACAATATACACAACTACATTTCATACGTTTCCCTAAAAGTTTCATGAAAATCCAACAAGGGGGTTTGGAGATGAAGAGTGTACAAGATAAATTTCAGGGCCCTGTGACCTTCGCCTTTAATCATATGACCCAAAGTTATAATATGCACAGCAAGACTTTATACTAATGCTCCCTACCAAGTTTGATAAAATTCCAACAAGGGCTTCTGGAGATGCAGAGCAGACAAGATTTTTTCAATACTAAGAATATATTCCTATTTCAGACCCTCTTGACCTTTTACTATATAACACTTAAATCTTAAAATGCGCAACCAGCCTTCATACTGATGCCTCCCACTTACTTAAATGAAAATCCAACAAGCGGTTTTGGATATAAAGAGCTGACAAGACTGTCAAATTTCAGGGCCCTATGACTTTGGCCTTAAACCATATGACCAAAAGTTACAATATGCATAACACATTTTCATTTTAAACCTCTCATCCAAGTTTGATGCAAACCCAACAAGTGCTTTTGGAGATAAAGAGCAGACAATTTGTTTTTGATTTTAAGCCCCTGTGACCTTGATCTTTTACTATAATATAACCCCCAAATTGTAGTAAAACCAGAGTTCACACTGAAGCTTCCGACATAGTCTGATGAAAATCCAACGAGGGATTTTGGAGATAAAGAGCGGTCTGGTTTTTAATGTTAAGGCCCCTGTGACCTAGACCTTCAACTATATGACCCTAACTGACAACATGCACAACTAGACTTCATACAGGTACTTCCGACCAAGTTTGATAAAAATCCAATAAAGGGTAATGGAGATGAAGAGTAGACATTGTAAAGTGAAAAGACGGACAGACAGATGGCTTGGGGAAAACCAAAATGTCTCCCTCTGATGTGAGATACATATTACAATTACACTTACATCAAGTCACCTATGTTTGTGTGATCTACATTTTCATCTCCTAGAACTTTTTTGATCTCTGCAAAAACTTTATCCTGGCAGTCCTGGCGAGTAGCTAAGAAGTACAATCCCCAAGCAATCGCTGAAATCAACAACGTCTGTCAGATGACAGCAAGCTCAAATATTCGAATCACTTTGATAGTACATTTAAAACATTTCTATCAAGAAGGCTTAAAATTGTTAAAATTAAATGCATACAACTCTATCTAAAATACAATTCCAAGCTTCCTATCCACACAAACCACCTACACACCAAGCTTGATTGCAATTGGTTACTCCTAACTCAGAGTTTTTGAGTGGAAACCATTTTTCTATTCTTAGTAACAGTGACTTGACCTTGAGTCTAGAGACTCTTAATGCAATCGCAAACTTCCTCTCAACACAAGCTACACACAAACCAAGATTTATTGCAGTAGGTCACTCCTAACTCGAGTTATTGAGCGGAAGCCATTTCTCTATTTTTAGTAACAGTGGCCTTGACCTTGAGCCTAGTGACCCTTGATGTAATCGCAAACTTGCTGTCCATGCAAGCTACATACACACCAAGATCAATTGCAATTGGTCACTCTTAACTAAAGTTATTGAGCGGAAACCAGACATATGACAACGCCATTTTAATAACAAGGTTTTAAGAATAAACCTGGTTGAAAATAATAATCATTATCATCATCATCATCATTATCATCATCGTCGTCGTCTCGAACTTAATCCTCATTGTCATGCTATCAACATTCATTACCATAACGATCATCACCACCATCGTCCTCAACAGTACCAGTTTAACCTAATGACAAAAATTGGAGATCAAGAACTCCACTTCTTGATGAATATGTTTCGCTTGGTGACAGAATATACCCTAACCGACATCCGCCAATGACTCCATATACGGACTGTCAAATAAAACAGACGGCCCTTAGATGAACGAATGATGTGCACAAAAACTTAACAAATACACTAGAAACTGAAAAGTAATAATTGTAAAACATGCAATAGCACGGTCCGGAGACACCCGCGTGATAAATAACCATTAATTGTTTACATTTGCAATGGCATCATTGTCCATCGTAAACAAATAAATTTGACATAATATCGTGTTGTTGTTCTAACTTGAGATGGCCCCTCAATACATTGTTCAAGTACAGAGTAGTCGTTTACACGTACCTGTACGTTTACACTGGTCAGATCTAGTATCAACTCATATATCCATCAACACGTTTGTGATTACAGAGATATGGTGACAAATTAAGTATGCATGAAAGACTTTAACGACTTGCTGTTACTCACTCTCATCCTAGTCTAATAAATTCGACGCTGAAGTCAGCGAGATAGTTTTTAAATGGGAGCTAACTTCTACGACTCTAAGATTAAACAACTATAAAACTATCAAATCCGAAAAACGGGTCTAACCTATGAGCCGAATGAATTAAGCTACTATCATTCCACGCATTCTTTATCGCCTTGACATTATTCAAGACAGGTGTAAACAAAAATGAATTAAATCATCCAAAACTGACATCAATAAAATAAAAGAACAGGAATTGTGATTTGTGTAGAAACCTGATAACCCATCTATCCTCTTACCATTTCCTAGTGTATGATAACCTGCAATCACATAGGCTAAAGCATCGCAACTTTGCAGTTCTTCATCGTCTGTGTAGTCCAGCAATAAATCCAATAATAGCTCCTCTCCATGTTGAGGTGGATCATCTTTTCTGTGTCGGACCATACGTTTGACAAATGCTGAAAGCTTCTTACTTCCTATGAAAAACATTATTTTTTGTTAAATGTCTACTCTTTCTTTATTGAAAAGTCAAACACTCACGTGGCTTTCGTTGTGTTTATATGCTGCTGTGTTGTACGAAAGTGTCTCTTACTTGTCAATATCAGAGAAAAACAATCAATACTTCGCTTAACATGTATCTATCATTATGTATTTATGATTAAAAAAAACAAAAACTGTAAATGAATAGTTTTAGTACAATCAACTTTGTTAATTTATTATTAATGCTTAGCCTATTATGCTACTTTAAACATAGTTTACGAAACTTTAAGGTGTTGTTCAGCATCAATGAAAATGTGAATATAAATTGAATGAAATCTCAATTAATTTCTTACCATCTGCAATGGCCTTTTCTCTTGCTTCAGAAGCTGGTTTTGTCAGATTGTGTTCTAACCCTGTCCAAACCTGTTTTACATGTGCATGTAAAAAGTTTAAAGCAATTGGCATACTTTTGACAGATTATATATATCAGAGTTATAGGACCTAGTCCAAAGGCTTTACAGAATGCCCTTCAAACTCACCCAATAATATTGTTTTAAATTTTAAAACACTGCACTGATTAGATTCTGAGAAAGAGTTTGCAAACCATTAGGCTGACATAAGGCATGTTGTCGAAGCCAGTGTATGCGCCAGGGCAAACGCAGTAACTGTCTCTGTTCTTCAACAAGTCAAGCTAAAGCTCTACCCATAACAGCAAAAATATATATTCCTGCCACGTTTAATGGTTACTTACTTTTTATAGTATAGTAGCTTATCAAATGAGTAATACTATGTTCATTGAAACACATACAATCCTATTCAATTCACAATTATAGTATTTCAGCTTTTACAGGTGGGCAGATTACTTTAACAATCATTTTTCGAAAGAACTAGTCTATCCAACTTTCACACATCACATAGTCAGATTGGTAGCTTGCCTCTAATTAAGAACCACAATGAGAACGATTACAAGTCTTTACAAACCACCACCCAATCACAGGGCATGTAACACAATGCTAGAGTGAATATGAAAGAGGAAATAGGCTAAAACTGACCACATCGTACACTCTCCTAAATTCAAGCACCTCCTTGTCGCTTATCATTTTCTTCCCATACAACGATGTTAAAACTGCTTTCAATGAGAAAGCACACGTGTACTGTGTCAAAGGAATGTGTTCTTCATTCAACATTGTCTCCCATTCTTTGTTCAATTGATCCGCAAGCTATGAAAAAATGCAAAGATCAATAGGTTTCATCATAAATTTCTGTAAAGTAAATCTGTATATTTGAAATTATACGCTACCAAATTATAAGCGTTACAAATGCTTTTGAAATTCCAATATCAACATACAGTGTAGCAATGCTGTAAACCAAGCTCACCAACGTTTTTAACACATTTTCTCAAATTGATACCTAGATTTTTACATGTGTTGTTGATGGTAGGGATGATTTTTACATTTTATGTTTTAATCATTTTGGAGAAATTAAACATCACTCGAAACTGTGAACCAGCAACTTTAAAATATAAGACATATTAATGTATGTACATTTATACATTTGTACTGCTTTCTACTATTGTCCACAGCAAACAGTGTTACAAATAATCATATGTATTTACGGCAAATATGATTGCATCTGAACTAGCTGAACAGATGCGGGCCTCTATGGTGTAGTAATTACAACATTTGCTTAGTGGCCTTGCAATCTTATGCCACATGTGCTTAAGTTAAGCCACCTGTAAATGGGTACCAGTAATGAATATATTTTTAAAAATAGGCGAAAACGTATATTATTTCAAGAGGGGTGTGAACTTATTTTTAATTCAGCTAAGACAAATTAGTCTTACACTAAAATTTCTCTAAAATACAAACTAGAGATCATTGTTTTTCATGAAAATAGGTTTTCTCCCAACACTTTCAACTTGCCCTTTGAGCAAATGATCCCAAATTCTAATGAACAAAACTCGACTTCATACCAATGCTTCCGACAAAATTTTATGAAAATCCAGCAATGGATATTTGGAGAAGCACGGAGAAGAATGTCTGTTTTAAGGTCCCTGTGACCTTGACCTTTGAGCTGGTGACCCCAAATTATAATATGCACAACTCGACTGCAAACTGACACTTCCAGCAAACTTTTATGAAAGTCCAGCAATTGATTTTTCGAGAAGAAGCGCAGACAAGAATTTCTGTTTTCAGGTCTCTGTGACCTGTGCCGTTAATCTAGTAACCCCAAATTATAATATTCATAACTAGTCTTCAACTTGATGCTTCCTGCAAAGTTTATGAAAGTCCAGCAAGGGGTATTGGAGAAGAAGCGCAGAAAAGATGTTACTAAATATCAGGAAGTTATCTTAGTATGCCAAACATCTTGAAAGTCCCATGACTCATTCAAAAATCAGTAAAGCGGAAACCCTGACGATATGCACAATTACACCTGTACATAACATTTCTACCAAGTTTCAGTAAAATACATTCTGACGTGTAATATGAGTTGCACAGACAAACTTTTGTGACAGCACCAAATCAATCTAGTGGTGAAGAGACATAACAAGTCAAACATGCACATGATACAGGTAAAGTAACTGTTAACTAATTACGTCGATGAAATAGTGCTGTGTTTATTAACATTTACAAAGCACAAGAAATAAGATGTTGCTCACACAGCAATATAAAAGTATTTGGAAACTTGCATCTCTTCACTCCAACGATTTCTATTTTTCAGATTGTGTTCAATTTATTCAAGATCGTGTGTTAAGAATCATCAGAACATGATGTACATTGTAAGACACTGAAATGCAGATTCATTTACTACAACGTAATGTGCCAACAAAATATATGACATAGGCAGAATAATTTAGCCTTGCAGAAAAGTTGCTTCTGTATAATGTATTTACCTTAATAATTATAGTTTGTTGAATTTTAAAACATTTTTAGAAAACTTCAAGTTTTAATTCCTCAAAATTAAAAATACCTCCTAAAAAGTGTAAACATGGGATATAAGAATCACAAAATGACTGCCAATACCTCTTGAAATATAATGAAGTATTTGTTAATAGCACCATGTGTAAGGCATTTGTCATACAAGTTACGTCGGGCCCTCCCGTCCTCTCCATTGGCATACTGTATACATTTTGCTCCAATCAATGGCAAGAACAGCTCAAACAGTTCCGCTGAAAATTGAATCAAAGTTCCTTATAACTGAATAAAATGTGCTTACTTTGAGATTTTTTCTCAACAACACCACAGAAACGGGCAATTTTATAAGATCAAACTTTAAGCAAAAATGTGATTTAACACATCCTTTCTTGAACAAATTTTACAGAAAATTTAAATGAGACTGTCATGGTCAATTCTAGTGGTGCAAAGATCAACCAGTATACCGTTAAATTGAAATACAGCACTGGAGCGTTACGAACCGCGATATAAATTTCCCGTACCACACTATTCATAGTTTAAATCATCTTCTAACTTTACACATTGCTACAAATGTAAAATGAAAACTATCAGACTAACACATCTCCAAGCAAATTATGCTACATTTACTTAGGTTGCCAACAAAGAGAATTATGCATGCCTTTATTTTAGTTTTATGAAAGAGCTTGAATTGTGTGTAAGCATTTAAAAGGCAATTTCGGGATAATCTTTGGTTGCGTTGTGTCAGATTATATGCGTAAGTGGTTTGGTTTTTATTCTATTGTTTAGTTTTTCTGTGACATCAGTACATTTGTATATCGCAATACGTATTGCTATACAGGTTGGCTATGTCGCAATATAGCGCAATATGAATTTGGCCGTATAACGATATTCAATTCAATGTCAGTTTTAATGCTATGAACTGTTAGTAACAAAGTAACGAAACGATTGAGAGAATTTGTTAGTAAACAAATTGCTGTATGCATCATACTAAACTTGTGTTAGCAGAAAATGACAGTTCATATAATATATATTGTGATGTAATCATGTCTTAGTTTTCCATCGCAGCTCTTTAAAGACAAACAATATTTCAGCAAGGTGTTATTGTAAACAATATTATTATTACCAACATGTTATCTAAGACTTATCACCTCTGCTCTCTGAGATCACCATAATGATATCTCCTATAGAAAGTGATTATGTTAAGCAGCCATTACTTAACTGTTACGTCTACATAGCCAGTTTTAAAGTCAATAGCCTACAAGAGACAGTCATCCTCTTTAACTGGCTGTATCGTTCTGTTGTATCCTTTGTCTTGCTGCTAAAGTTATAAATAGAGTACAGTTTGCAAGAATAGTTACGTTACTTTTAGGAGCCTATGCCCCAGAGAAATGACGTAATTATTCAAGTCAACAGTACTCTCATTTGCATTATGACAAATATGCTCTTTCGCGCTATTGTTAGTGTTCTCCATTGAAGATAGATCATGTTCTCTTTTACAGATAGATCACAGTTAAGCTCCAGTCCCATACACAGTGCAAATTGTCAGAAATACTATACATTGTTTTCAAATAAATTATATACGGTAGCCAGAATACAACACTACGGAAGCCCAATAGTGCTACTTTGTTTGTTTATTAAATTGAGTTTTTCAACATAACTAAGTTAAAAATTCAACTAACTAAGTTGAAAATTCAAGAAAGTAAGTTGAATATTCAAGATACTAAGTTGAATATTCAAGATACTAAGTTGAAAATTCAGGAAGTTATGCTGAAAAAATCAATTAAAAAAAAACAAAGTGGCACTATTCGGCTTCCGTACAACACAGGTCTGAGAGTTCAACGTAATAGATTCATAGTGATACATTGTAACATACACGTAAGAAGGTCTGTAAATATGGTAAAGAAACCTACGTGGTCTGTCAAATACGTTATGATGCTGATGGAAAAGCTCAGCATTTGCAATGCTCACAACATATCGTGGTCCCCACCAAAATGATGCTATTGGTCCAAACTGTTTGTGAAGATCTAATAGGAACTCATGAAGACTTCCTGCTTTGGAAATGTCACCAAGGTTACCTTCTCTTTAAAGGGAACAGAAAAAAATCAAAGGTACAGTTACTATCGGAGATGCAATACACATATTGTTTTCATACTATTATAATTGTGTTCATATTACACATTATGTACCAGGATTTGTTTATATTTACACAATTATTTAAAATCGAAATATGTTACAGCAAAAAACAATGTCATGTATTCTGTCTACTAAATCGTTCAGATGAATGACATTATCATCATCCCACCCACTTCTCCCCTGTATTAAGTTTGTAATTTATATGATTTGTTTTTTTATAGTAAAATATACTAAATATGTCAGGCAATGTATTCACTTATAGTTTACAGATACATATTTTTTAAACTAGGAGGTGTTAAGAAAAATTTATTTAAAGCATATGGTATATAATTTAACTCATGCTACGATTTTGCAGTTGGCAGGGGGCAAAACAACATTTCAACAAACAAAGGAACCTTTATAATTTATGTGGTTCTATCGAATATGGGCAGAAACTGTCTGTCAAACACATACAATATACCCATAAACAAAAGTTAAATAAAACTGACTGTAGTACGTGTCTTTTTCTCATGTTGTGGACTGGTGCTGGTACCAGTCTAATCTTGGACAAATTTACATTGGATTTGTGTTAAAATTGCTATTTTTCATGGATTCATTAAAAGTGAAAATAATTACCAAAGTAAAGACTTTAAATTGTTTTTGTTTTTAAATTCTAAACAAATATAGAATGTGTCAACTACGCATTGCTAAAGAAAAAAAGAAATTTTTCTCCAACTTGGACCACATGAATTTTTTATTGACCTCAGCTGGTAAAAAAGCAAGATATTATAATTATGAAATAGATCGCTAGTGATGTCCTTGATATAATACATATTACATAATGTGCATATTATTCATACTGATAAACCTTATCTACCTACCTGTAATACATTACCTGCATTTGTATTTACTTGCGAGCTATTAACTTGTTTACCTATCCTGTAAACATTCAATGTCACACTACTTGATGTGAGACATCATAATGTCCTTGAATTAATATGCAGCCAGAAAATGGATTTTTCATACATTAAATACACCAATGATTGCAATTTACCCGTTTTCCTGCTGCAGACAATTTCTTTTGCGATTAGCGAAGACTATGATTACCGACAGTTATATATCTCTAGTCTGATCATTCTCAACAGGTTTTGCTTGCAATTTATAAGTGTCATTTAGCGCCCATCCATTTAAAAATAAATGGTAATTTCGCTTTCAACTGAAGGATAAACAATCGAGGTTTGGTGAGGTAGTTGTTACAATAGATGTTCAGAAAAATTACTAATATGTTACAATATAATATACAATAACACTAAAATCAGCTACTAGATTTAAATAAACGAAGGTACCTACTCTTTCGACACTGGATCCAAGCCTGGTATTCTTGAATGTTTCTTCGAACACTAATAATTAAAAGGTACAGAATTCATTACAATTATCATGATTATAGTATCTACTTTTTTAAATATACAAACTAGCCAAAGGACAAGAATCTCAAAATCTGCAGAACAGAAAAGTGTAGTAAGATATTTGTATTAATTGCTCAAGAGGTGTAATCAATTTAGGTACAAGTATGCGAAATAGGTTAGCCTCAGATCAAAGCTACTTTGAAGTTTGGACTCCTATGTCCATGATCCATCCCAGCAAATGTACTATTATACTATAAACTCACGTAAACATATACAAAATCACAAGAATAATTGTCGCCAAGTATATGTTATTTGGCAGCACTGGTGATTAGCTGTGAGAACTCTGCCTAAAGATATAAATGGACGTGCTTATTTTGTGGGCCTCCTGTCTCCATAGCTTGTACATGTAAGTCAATTTTTCTTTAAAAAAAGGGAGGGTGCGTTTTTTTGTTGGGGGGGGGGTGGGGGAAGTTTTATAAGGAGATATACGGTATTTGCGGGCCTACATACATTTTAGAAGAAGAAAAGTGTACACATATGTATATTTCACTGTTTAAACGGTTCTGTCATAATTTTATTATTACGTAGGTGTTGATTTTGAAGTTGTCTGTAATTTGACGTATATTCGACTGGGGCTATTTTGTCAATATTCATACCATAGCTATTAATGAAATAAATGTCACGAAAACATATAACAAACGAGCTGTGTAATACTTACTGGGTAAAGATGAACGACAATAGCGATTAATGAAAGAATAAATGTCACAGCAAATATTGCAAACGCAAGCATTATTCCATGTGTTTATAGATATCACACAAATATGAGAACATCCTATTTCAACGTAGCGGTTGCAAAATTGATCCAACACAGGTAGCTTCTTGTTAATTACGCTGCATCAAACAAAAGCTTGAAAGTGGAAGAAAGCGCTCAATGAACAATGTTTTAAATCTTAAACTCCAAATTCTGATTGCAAAAGTTATTACACAAATACCAATTGAAACTTTTAAGTACAAAGTTTCTCCGCAAAACTGGTCCAGTATATAAAATCCGCATATGATACATTATCCCAATCTCTTGTGAATCATCATTATAATGAGTCACAATTTATATCAGATGATAACTTATATAATGTACACGCAAAGTTTATAACATATGCAATGAAACAGGAAATTAGATCAAGCAAATAACTCTCCGCTAAAACCTGGCGGAGGGTGGGTTGGTAAAATAAAAGTGTAGATATACGTGTAATCAGTACAAAAAAGATAAATACAGTGACAAAATAATTGAAAAATATAGAGTCGGCCGGGCCTCAAAGAAACAACTTCTTAATAGCCAATAAAATCGACTATAATAAAACAGCCGACCTATAAAACATATTCTAACAAACTGTGTCCTACAGGTATGTGACAATAATCAATACCGAGGGTAAAAATATATGTCAGTCAGTGTGTCAGTATGCTGCGCCCAACCTCTCGTGGCGCAGGAACTAGGTCACGACAGGAACGATTAACTATATAGCCTTATGACTGTCGTGGCCTGGACCAACGACGATCGATGTGGCCCTAAGAAGGGAGCCGAGGAAGACCTCCGCTGATTGTCAAACCTCCAAGGAATGCTGAATTAGATCTGTTTTTTGACTCTCGAGATGACCAGGACAGCATGAAAGATCCCCGTGTGAGCCCAAGTACGCAACACACGACAGAGCGATAGATCGGATTCCCAGCTTTAAACTTCTCCCTGATTCACCAGATGTTCAGGGAAGCAGGGGACGGGGCTACACTGGGACATATGGAACAGCCGGCGCCCAGGATAAACAAGTCTAATCAACTAACTAACTGTGTCCTATGAACTTGAAAAGGAAATACCGAAAAGAACCGACAGAACAATGAAATAGTAGAAAATTCGTTAATTAGATTTTTTAATATGTTATTAAAATATACCCATCAACATTTTGGACCTTCACTTCGGACCACATTGTAAATTGTTTGATAGCCTAGTATGATCAATACTAAACTATGTAGCTGCAATTATTGGCTATAATGAAGGCAAAAACATAGAACTAATACTTTGTACTTACGAAAGTAAGACATAAGAAAATCAACTAGTCTTGACACTGGGAAGACATTCCATGAAGATCCAGCGTAAATTCATTATAATTAGATAGTGGCTAAAGATATATAAACTAGATAATACATTTTATTGAAACGTTTGTATAATGTGCTTAAACAAGATGCTGATAATAATATATCATATAATGGAGATAATTGGGCATTTCAAGTTCAAAATATTTTAAATGAGATTGGAATGTCAAATATATGGATAAACCAGGATTAAGTGAATTATCAAATTAACTTAAATATAATCAAAACTAGAATATTAGATATATATAAGGCTTTAGCAAGGATGGTATGCCAATATAAACAATTCCAGTAGACTCAAAACATATAGTATATATAAGTATGAATTTGAATTTGAAGAATATTTATAAAATGTAAATACATGTATCAATAAATACAGAATTACATTGACAAAATTTAGACTATCGTCTCAGTATTTTGGAATTTTTGTCCGAAGTATTATACATTGCGTAGACAGTATTTTAAACCTTATTTTTGCCATTGGCCAACAAAACAACAGTTATAATTGTTGCTTTCTTCAAAAAATGCAAAAACAGTTAATAATTTATCGAAATACCTATATTTTGCTTCTAGGGAAAGAGAGGAAATACAGTCAGCCATTTATGTATTATATTAAGAGTACTTGAATATTTCTCTGTAAAGACATTCTACTATATATTTTCATTGATTGTAATTTATTAAATATAAATGTTGTTTATTATTTGATGCCGAATAAAGTATTATTGTTGCAAATTTTGATTAATTGCACCAATTAAATGCATTTATTTAAGTAAAACATATATAAAGTCGACCTGAAATATAGCTATTCATTTATTTCTGAAAATTGAGTTCTATAAAATGTTTGCTTAATATGAGGATTAAATTAAGATATTTATTTATATTTTATAGCTTTATTTGAGTTTTGTGTGTAATATCTGTGACAATCATGATTATGAAGTGGCATTTACACATAATTTGATACTTCTAAATCTGAAGTGTTAGAATGAAAAACATTATAAACAACACTCTTAAACGTACCAGACAGTAATTGAACGTGCAGTTATTAAAACAACTTATTACAATGAAATAGACAGAGCCATAAATTGTGATAGCCTTGTCCATTGAAAATTGTACTGTACAAATATACAGGCTGATCATAAGCTGTAGTGGTCCCGAAAGCAGTGTCTTTTGCCATCAACAGGGTAAAGATTAATAAATCCAGTATTCTGTAACTCATACAGTGTCCTATATGTGCATATATTTCATACTAATTTCAGTGAGAACCTGGCAGGACCAGTGCCTGAAAGTGCCTAACTTTCTACCAATACACCAGTGGCCAATTAAATAAATAAATAATTGCATCAGTTTTACTAGTCATGAGATAATGTCTTAAAGTGCTAGGATCACCTTGTTTTGTATTCAGGTAATTATTTTCAAAAGGAATTATGAAAGTGCAAATGAGCAGAAAAGGATAACATCACAGGTTTTGATATAATTTCAATGTATATCAAAATATGAAATTGTTTTCGTTTAAGTTTCCATTTATTATGTATTTTGACAGAGAAAGACATTGGAAATAACCTTAATGAATAAATTACCACTACAATTTATGTTGTTATTTCTTTTAATAGTTTCCAGTAACATACTGATTTATAATATATATAATCAGGGGGTATGACGTATGTCATGTAGGTTGGTACTTTACATGTTGATTGTTGGATTTCTTTCTATCAATGTTCCAATATTTGTGGTGTTTGCTCATTGGCTGAAGTTCAATAAAAAACTTAAGAATAAAAAACTTAAGTTATATTCAAGAAAGTGATCTGTAACAGCGATGTTTCATATACCAACATACCTTTAATTGGTCATTGTCACGAGCCCCGATATTGCCTTGAATGATTGCATTATATTCATTATGATAAAAGAAGAAAATTTAATACCTAAATAAACTAACAAAATATATCTTTTAAGAAAAGATCATCATCACTGTAATGAAAAATAATTATTATGTGTAAATTAGCTACACATGCATGAGTTACATTTTGTATGTACTCTTGTCTGCTGATGGGGGTAATAATGGTTTACAAGTACTGAAGTTTCAAAGCAGTATCAGCAAACAAACTTTTATTCCAAAATCCGCTTATATCTGATATCTGGCTGAAAACAATTTTAGTTCCAACATTTACCCTAGGTGCATGCTTGAAATTAAACTGGGTGAAAGTACATCTAACGTAATTATACATATATTTCTATTTCTTCTGCAATTACTTATGCTTTTCTTTAGATTGACCTTTTGTAGAAAAGGGGAGCTTATCTACTCGCCGTCTGACCTTTTTTAAGTTTTCCGTACCACACCACTTTTTTTCAAAACCATTACAGATATTGCTTTGAAATTTACAATTCATATTTACTATAATAACCTCCATCTACAGACAAGAGTACAGAACTCTCAAAAGGTATTTGTCAATAAAATGGCCCTTTTTCGACTTAGATAATACATTGAATCTGGGAAAATCCACTTACTTGCTTAACCCTTTAAGGTCATTTATTGACTTATAATCTTGTTTAAGTTTTTCGTACCAGTTCACTTTTTTACTTATCGTTTGAGATATTACTTTGAATACTTGTTAACCATCATAATCCCCACATGTAGGCAAGAGAAGGTAACTATGTCAAGAATGTCTTTTGAAATATGGTCCTTTTCGACTTAAAATCTTAGTTCAGTTTTTCGTACTTGTTCACTTATTGACTTAACCAGATTTGGAATACTTTTGTACCATCATCACATTCATCCTTAAATAAGAGTATATAATTCTGTCAAACTTTTTTTAATTGCACTTGGAAATTCTTAGCTAAAGTCTTGTGTCCAACTGGCATATATCATTAACAACTTAAAGTATTAATTTAAAACTTTGCTGTAGTGTCCAGGGATATCAAACAGTTAAGTTTAGATAACTCATGCTTCTTACGGTCCTTGATTAAACTTTGAAAAAACACAGATTCTTGTTTTGCCTTTTACTGCCAAAAGTTTTGTTTTATTGTCAAACACTGAGAAAAGATAATTGTGCTGTCCTACTAATAGCTCTTGATACTGTAATTCCTATCATATTCCCTGGCTCTGTACGACGGATTAATTAGATTGCCACAAGATCCCTGGTACGACCTATCGTTTTTCTTTTTTCAACAAAAGTTTATTTGTCGTAGGTTTCTTTCGCAGAAAAACAGACTAAAGAATCTGTTTCCCTGATGGACAGACGCTTTTGGACAAAACAAAAATGGTGTAAATGTATATATCATGGTCCTAATATAATCCACCGGAAAATTCAGAAAAGTTATCATCTTCTATCAGACGGCGGGATATCAACATCAAACCAGGCCAAATTGAACGGGTATGCACACGGCACGACCAGTTCCGCTACCGTGACTATTTTACCGATATTGTCTGGTTAGTAGATTAAAGTAGAGATTAAGCATACTATAATTTTATGTAGTAACTCGAGGACGCACAGGAACAGAAATAAAATTCGTCTTACTGTAAGATTACATCGTTTAGAACTTTTGGTGGTTGATTGTTTGCAAACTGTGGCTGGAAGGCGACCAGGTGTTCTGAAGATAGCTAACGTATTGCTAAAAACTATATAGATTTCAGTTGCATTTAACTCTGGTCCGGGTCTCCCTCCACACACATATACCAGCATGGATCAGGGTCTTACATATTAGAGCAGTTCAAAATCAGTTTGGCGTAAGTCAGTTTTGAATATTTCTTGGCTTTGCAACAGCAGCTACAAGTGTATGGTACAGCGAGTGTTGATGTGTACAAAGGGTATTACAAGAGTACTATGGTAATACCTTACTATCCTTGCTGATTAATCATAGCCTTGCTTCAGTTATACATAGCCTTGCTGAATCTAGTATTGCCGTGCTTCCGGTTTATAGCTAGAATACAGTACTTTATAGTATAGCATTGCTGATTTCTCTCCTTTGATATGTTTCGTTATAAGTACGATCACCTGTAGAACAATGAAAGATACCATTCGCTTGCCTGTAAGTCTGTCGAGCTGTACTATGGTAAGGGGAAAGGAAAGTCAAAGCATATGCCACACAATAAAATGAGTTGCGAATATGAAAGTTGTATGTTAATCCAAAGACGTGCTTGGTTCACCTCTGGCCGACTGGTCTAGAGGGCCGCCTTTTCTCTCAATATTTCTCGGCTAAGAGAGGCTACAATACATCATCATCCTATCTTGATATAAAACGTAAGGCAAATGTGTTTTACATTTTATTAGAAACTACATGTATATGTCAATAACATATGCTCATGTGGAAAGCTAACGTGTCAAGTGTACAAATAGCTAAGTGCCTGTTTGGTCATCCCTCTAGATTTGCTGTATGCATATGCTATATTGAATTAAAAAAGCAACCGTTTCACATAAAATAATTGCACCAAATCGCCCTAAACACGATACTAAATGAAACCCATTCTAACACGATTAAAAAATAGCTCTTATACTAGTTTTAAGATACGGTATACTAATCTCTGTTTGCACAAAATTTAATTACAATAGTATTGCGACAGATAAGGACATGATAGAAAGTAACAAACAAGTTCAAGAGGTATTACCATGCAATTATTGCTATGCAATACGACACCCCCTACTTACATTGTATAAAGAAGGGTGTACACATGTATGGTAAAGTAACGGCCATACAATAACAAGAGCTGTCAGTAGGACAGCGCGCTCGACATTTTTCAGTGCTTGTCAATAAAAAATCCCAAGAATCTGTAATAACAAGGGCCACACGTAGCAAAATATTAAGTCAAGAGTTATAAAACTTAATTGTTTGAATCCCTGAATACTACAGCAAAGTTTTAAATTAATACTTCAAGTGGTTAATGTTATATATGCATGACAGAGCCAGTTACAGACAAGTACAAATCGATAAACATTTTCACAGTGTTATCTTCTCTTGCCTACAGATAGGTGTTATAATGATACATAAGTATTCCAACTTTTAAAGTAATTTCTCAAATAGAAAAGTCAACAAGTGGACAAGAATGAAAATTTTGAAATTTGAATGCAAAGTAGAAAAGGGCCATAATACAAATGAAATCCTTGACAGAATTACCTTCCCCTGCCTGTGTTTGGGAATTATGATGGTAAACAAGTATTCCCACTGTCAAAGTAATATCTCAAACAGTTTAGTTAAAAAGTGGATTGGTACGAAAAACCTAACTAATATTCTAAGTTGATAAAGGGCCTTAATGTTTTTTAAAATCCTTTACAGTGTTACCTTCTCTTGTCTACAAATGGGGGTAATGATGTAAACAAGCATTCGAAGTTTTTAAGCAATATCTCAAAGGGTGAAGTCAATAAGTGGATTTTACCCATATTCATATATTTTCTAAGTCAAAAAGGGGCATAATTCTGTCAAAACCCTTGACAGAGTTATGTACTCTTGTCTGTAGATGAAGGTTATAATGGTTAACAAGTATGGTAAGTTTTTAAGCTATACCTGTAAAGGCCCATCTACACAGTAAAGCTTGATGTATAAACCTTAGGAGTACGTTTTTGAGGGATGTAAATCATGACCGTATACACAGTAAATCATGGTTTATGTAACATACTTATTTATTTTTTTAAAGTGTTTTACACAGAGGAAACTTAAAAATCTTCATAATATATGTTTGTTTTGTAAAAACTAATGTTGCTCATAGGGATATTATTTATAGAAAGACAATGTGTGCGATCCTAGACAGTCGAGAAAGATCAATTTTATTTATATCATGTACTATTTTTTATTTACAAATTAATTTGAATATAAAACTAATGACATAGTCAATATGAAAACAAGCGATTATTTTTTCTGCATTGTTTTATTCAATTTCAAACTATTTTGTCTGTTTTTCCACAATAATTATAATCTCTCTCACGCAGCACTGGAATTTTAATCTAATTAGGGCGCTGTCACCTGGGTAATAAATAAAATCTCTGTGTGGGGTCCGTACACCAAGGTTTAGCGGATAGGACTTTCTCTATCCCAAAAATGGAGTATACACTTCAGGAAAATCGTACATTCGACCAATCTACACAGTAAACTTTGCTGAATAAATAAAAAATTATAAATCAAGGTTTACTGTGTAGATGGGCCTTAATTGTTTTGAAATAAAATGGGATGGTACGAAAAACATAACCAAGGTGTGGCACCAACGCCGACGCCAAGGCGAGTAGGATAGCTCCCCTATTCTTCGAAAAGTCGAGTTAAAAAAGGCCATAATTCTGACAAAAACCTTGACAGAGTTATGTCCTCTTGTCTGTAGATGAAGGGTATGATGGAAAACAAGTATGGTAAGTTTCAAAGCCATACCTTTAATGGTTTTGAAATAAAATGTGGTGGTACGAAAAACTTAACCAAGTTGTGAAACCAACGCATACGCCGAGGCGAGTAGGATAGCCCCCCTTTTCTTCGAAAAGTCGAGCTAAAAATGTCGATGAGAACGTGTTTTTCACAGTTTATGTGTACAAGTAGAAAGATATAGATAAGCTATTTAAAATCAAAATACAAGACCCAAGTGTGACTTGACCTTTAGAGAAGGTTGCTTGGTTTTGTATATGTTGTTACGGTACCGGTGATTATTGTCGGACTACAGTCTATGTATATACAATCTACAGAGAGGGCAGGGAATGTTGCTATGTACCACTATGTGATAGTGTTTGGGCTAGCGTGTGACCTTGACCTTGGGAGTAAGTGGCTGGGTTTTGTTTGAGTTGTTATGGTACGAGTGATTATTGTGGGACTACAGTCAATAAATGTACAATCTACAGAGGGCAGGAAATATTATTATGTACCACTATGTGATAGTGTTTGGGCTAGCGTGTGACCTCGACCTTGGGAGTAGTCGGCTGGGTTTTGTTTGTGTTGCTATGGTACGAGTGATTATTGTGGGACTACAGTCAATAAATGTACAATCTACAGAGGGCAGGAAATATTGCTATGTACCATTATGTGATAGTGTTTGGGCCATATGCGTGACCTTGACCTTTGGAAAGGTGGCTGGGTGTTGTGCATGACAAATCCTCATCACATGGGAAACAATCCTGTGAAGTTATATTGAAATTGTTCTGTGGAATGAAAAGATACAGACAGACAGGAAATATTGCAACGCAACACTAACTTACAGAGTTTGAACCCTTAAGTATAACCTTGATCTTGGGAGAAGGTGACTGGGCCTGGTGCATGACACACCCTCAAAACATGGGTAACAATTGATACAGACCAAAAACGAAACTGCTCGAGATTAAGTGTGACATCGACCTCGGGAGTATATGTGGCTGATTATTGTGCATGGCACATCCTTGGGGTATGGGTAACAAATGTGTGAAGTTATATCAAAATTGGTCCATGCATGTAGAAGATACCGACCGGAAATGAACTTGCATTTTGTAGTGTTTGAGCCCTTAGTGTGACATTGACCATGGGAGTAGGTGGATGGTTGTTGTGCATAACACACCCTTGTGGTATGGGTTACTATTGTGTGAAGTAATTTCAAAATCGGTTCATGCATGAGGGAGATACAGACTGGAAATGAAATTGCGAACGGACGGATAGAAAAGCAAACCGCAAACCTATAGTACCTGAACCGGTCCTATGATAGGTAGGGGAATTTAAAGGAAGTCCAACACAGTTTTGGGGAATCAGAAATATATGCAAAACATTTTAAATATATTCATATATTCATCATATCCGTAAAGAAACATCTTGCTCTCTTTGCACACATCAACATGCACTATTCCGTTCATTTGTCCCAGCACACAATTATTTAGGAACTGATTAACTTCAATGTATAGCGTGATACATATAATGTATATAGTGTGAAAAAATCACAAATATATGTATAAAAACCATAAATATCAAATACTTAGTTCAAACCATTCCAAACAACTATGACATTAAACCATCAACACAATAAATGTTCTATTACGAAATGGACTTATGTAGTTTATGTTCACCCCTCTAAAAAGGCATGCACAGACACAGGACATAAAAATATACAAATATCTATTCAAAGATAACCATTCATATCTCACATTTATTCTAAGCGTACAAAAATCAGCAGAATTTCTCCCAAAGAGAAGGATTATCATTGATGGGATAATACAATAATAATTTGTTTATTATACATGTTGAATGTACAAAATGGAGTAGGAAATTTTGAAATAAATTCACAGCTCATTTACCGATCAGAATGGGAGAGAATTAAGAGCAGGGGAAACAAATGCAAGTAAACCGTACAACCAGCTCTTGTTGGGAATATGACTTCATAGAAATTAACCAAGATTTGATAAGTATGATAAAACAGATTTAACAAGGAATCAATCAGTGGTCTTCAGGAATATCAAAGTAATTTATACAGGATAGCAAATATTGCACTTGAATGCAAAGGAACAAGTGCATTGTAATAGTTAAATATGATAACATGTACAAACAAAGATCTGAACCCTAACTGATTACATTATAACTACTCGTTCTCAATTGTTATGAACTCCTGACTAATCCTCATTCTGCCAGCACTTTAAGTGCTTTGATTACATGACGGAAGAGTCTCATTCTGCTGTTCTGTAGTACAAGGTCCACTTCTATATATCGAGTCTACCTCTTTGAAATAGTGATCCAGATTTCCTCACTGGGGTGTGTTACGAAACCATACACTGGTTCAATTACTTGACCCTCGACCATTTTGACCTTGAACATTCTCAGCAAGGTCACCATACACACAGCGGCTTCTGCATATACAAACCTCTGCCCTGGACAAACGCGTTTCCCCGCAAATCCAAATGGTGAAAACGCTAGATGTGGCCGTGTCTTTGTGTTATCATGCGAAAACCTGTCTGGGTCAAATCTGGAAAGTATATAGCAAGAACATTTTAGCAAAAAGGTTTTGTTGTAAAGATAAGTATGGTATGAGAATTGTGTGCCTTGTTTATTTTCAAAGCCCTTGTAGCAACTTGCTAATAAGTGTCTCTACATATTTCTTAGACTAATTAAGCGTTAAAAGGCTGAAACAATACAAGCATAAATATGCTCAAACTCATGACCCTCATACAATGATAGGTTAAGTGATTACAAGAAAGTGACCTTCACCACTTGGGTATGGAGTTTGGTCCAAGAGATCTGTCCCATATGGGCTTTTGATCTACTGGCCTGATAACATGCAGGTCTTATCTAATTAATATTGATTTGCAATAGAAATTAACTAACGCAACTTCTACTTACTTATCAGGCTGGGGAAATACAGTTTCATTTTTTGAAGCAACCCCAAGTGCATGAATTACAGGGGTCTGTAATGTAAAAACACATCTGAAATATTTTATTCTATCAGATAACTGTACAACAGAAAATATAAATTGACGTATGCATTAATATTTTTCCATTTATTCAATGAGATCATGGTAAAACCTGTAGACATAAGCATATTCATATCTCATTTCTAAGGTAAACAACGTCACAGATTTCTTTGTTAACTACATGTATTACATTTAACTAGAACATAGCCTTGTGCATACATTCGTCTGAATTCTGTCTCTGTAAAATGTTGCCCTACCCTTCTACATATGCTGGTGTATAACTTAGTACTGTAAGTTTTAAAGTCATACTGTTTACTTTTCGAAATAGTTTATTTTAAACATGAGGACTAAAATGGACATGGATACTCACGTAAGAAATTAAGTCAGAATTGTGAATGCTAGTACATAACGAAAACGAATGTTGACAGACTACAGAGTAGGTCAAAAGATTTTGAATTAATGATGTTCAAGTATTGAAATTTGTATGCAAATCTGTACATGTGGTTTCAATTTTCTTCCATATAACTTCAAAAGAAGCAAATTATGTCATGGTCAAGGTCACATGACAAACTTGGCCTAGATTTTACAGTCGCATGTATTCCACTCTATATGATTAGGATTAGTACAGAAATGTAGCTTTTGGAGTATGAGCTTAATTCAATATTGCAATTTCTGTTAAGTCCGGGACTTTAACTCTCTAAGTATTACTTCAATCATATTGGACAATTAAGGTGCTAGAGTGTAAAAGCTAAAAACAGTTAAATATTGCAATGTTTATTAAATCAGGGGCTATAACTCTCAAGGGATATATCAGATCAAATTACAAATTCTGTGTAAAGATGATTAGAATTAGTGAAGAAATGAAGGTGGTAGAGTGTAAACTATATCGTCATTTTTGTTAAATCAAGGGTCATAACTGTGTCAACCAAATCAAGCCGATACTCTAACTGATCCGAGATTTTAAAGTCATAAACATTATGTGCTAATATGATTAGCATTAGTAAAGAAATGTAGGTTATAAAGTACAAACATACTTTAGTTATCAAATACCTTTAAAGGGGCCATAACTCTCTTCATATTAATCCAATAAAACCCATAATTGAATTCATCCGAGATACCCTAATAACAAAATGCTTACGTTCTTAGGAATTTTATATCCACCCAGTTCTGAGTCAAAATCCTGGAACCTTGCCGCCCATGGTGCAACAACAGCACATCTCAAAGTCTCATCTATAACTTGCCTCAAATATCTATAGTTGTGAGAAAGCTGATATATTACAAGTATGTAGGTTGACTGGTACATCAAGTTAACATCATATTGGTCCCTTTTAAACAATATGTTCGAAACAAGTAACACAAATAAATTATTGGGTATGTCAACAAGAAAGATGTCAACCTGAAATATGTTGTAACTTTAAGTTATTCTAATGACTTTAAGTTGACAAACATTTAAATCCAAACTTAAAATATGACCATAGTCTTGAATATATATACCTTACGGCTGTTTCCTCATATCTGACATACATGTACGGTACTCAACCTCAAAACAAGGTATAACAAAATAAATGTTCTAATAGTGGACATGGCTATTGCAACCTTGATCTTAAAACGTATAAACCCAAATTACAATATGCACAACTACAATACATACTGACACTTCCCTAAAATTTTGATGAAAAATCCAACAAGAAGTTTTGAAGATGAAGACTGTACATGATAAACTTTCAGGGCCGTGTGACCTTCGCCTTTAGTCATATGACCCAAAGTTATAATATGCACAGCAAGACTTTATACTAATGCTCCCTACCAACTTTGATGAAATTCCAACAAGGGTTTCTGGAGATGAAGAGCAGACAAGATTTTTTTCAATATATATTCCCATTTCAGACCTCTTTGACCTTTTACTATATAACACTTAAATCTTTATATGCGCAACCAGCCTTCACACTGATGCTTCCCACTTCAAATCCAACAAGAGGTTTTGGACATAAAGAGCTGGCAAGACTGTCAAATTTCAGGGCCCTATGACTTTGGCCTTAAACCATATGACCAAAAGTTACAATATGCATAACACATTTTCATTTTAAACCTCTCATCCAAGTTTGATGCTAACCCAACAAGTGCTTTTGGAGATAAAGAGCAGACAATTTGTTTTTGATTTTCAGCCCCTGTGACCTTGATCTTTTACTATAATATAACCCCCAAATTGTAGTATGCGCAACCAGAGTTCACACTGAAGCTTCCGACATAGTCTGATGAAAATCCAACGAGGAATTTTGGAGATAAAGAGCGGTCTGGTTTTTAATGTTAAGGCCCCTGTGACCTAGACCTTCAAATATATGGCCCTAACTGAAAATATGCACAACTAGACTTCATACAGGTACTTCCGACCAAGTTTGATAAAAATCCAATACAGGGTTATGGAGATGAAGAGTAGTCATTGTAAAGTGAAAAGACGGACAGACAGATGACTTGGGTAAAACCAAAATGTCTCCGTCTGCTGTGAGATATATATTTCAGTTACACTTACATCAAGTCACCTATGTTTGTGTGATCTACATTTTCATCTCCTAGAACTTTTTTGATCTCTGCAAAAACTTTATCCTGGCAGTCCTGGCGAGTAGCTAAGAAGTACAATCCCCATGCAAGCGCTGAAATCAACAACGTCTGTCAGATGACAGCAAGCTCAAATATTCGAATCACTTTGATAGTACATTTAAAACATTTCTATCAGGAAAGCTTAAAATTGTTAAAATTAAATGCATACAACTCTATCTAAAATACAATTCCAAGCTTCCTCTCCACACAAACTACTGTCATTCACTCTCATCCTAGTCTAATAAATTCGACGCTGAAGTCAGCGAGATAGTTTTTAAATGGGAGCTCACTTCTACGACTCTAAGATTTAACAACTATAAAACTATCAAATCCGAAAAACGGGTCTAACCTATGAGCCGAATGAATTAAGCTACTATCATTCCACGCATTCTTTATCGTCTTGACATTATTCAAGACAGGTGTAAACAAAAATGAATTAAATCATCCAAATTGCAAAACACATCTCAAAACTGACATCGATGAGATAAAAGAACAGGAATGGTGGTGATTTGTGTAGAAACCTGATAACCCATCTATCCTCTTACCATTTCCTAGTGTATGATAACCTGCAATCACATAGCCTAAAGCATCGCAACTTTGCAGTTCTTCATCGTCTGTGTAGTCCAGCAATAAATCCAATAATAGCTCCTCTCCATGTTGAGGTGGATCGTCTTTTCTGTGTCGGACCATACGTTTGACAAATGCTGAAAGCTTCTTGCTTCCTATGAAAAATATTATTTTTTGTTTAATGTCTACTCTTTTTTTAATGAAAAGTCAAACACTCACGTGGCTTTCGTTGTGTTTATATGTTGCTGTGTTGTAAGAAAGTGTCTCTTACTTGTCAGTATCAGAGAAAAACAATCAATACTTCGCTTAACATGTATCTATCATTATGTATTTATGATTTAAAAAAAAACTGTAAATTAATAGTTTTAGTACAATCAACTTTGTTAATTTATTATTAATGCTTAGCCTATTTATGCTACTTTAAACATAGTTTACGAAACTTTAAGGTTATGATCTCTTTAATTTGTTGTTCAGCATCAATGAAAATGTGAATATAAATTGAATGAAATCTCAATTAATTTCTTACCATCTGCAATGACCTTATCTCTTGCTTCAGAAGTTGGTTTTGACAGATTGTGTTCTAACCCTGTCCAAACCTGTTTTACATGTGCATGTAAAAAGGTTAAAAGCAATTGGCATACTTTTGACAGATTATATATATCAGAGTTATAGGACCTAGTCCAAAGGCTTTACAGAATGCCCTTCAAACTCACCCAATAATATTGTTTTAAATTTTAAAACACTGCACTGGTTAGATTCTGAGAAAGAGTTTGCAAACCATTAGGCTGACATAAGGCATGTTGTCGAAGCCAGTGTATGCGCCAGGGCAATGCAGTAACTGTCTCTGTTCTTCAACAAGTCAAGCTAAAGCTCTACCCATAACAGCAAAAATATATATTCCTGCCACGTTTAATGGTTACTTACTTTTTATAGTATAGTAGCTTATCAAATGAGTAATACTATGTTCATTGAAACACATACAATCCTTTTCAATTCACAATAGTATTTCAGCTTTTACAGGTGGGCAGATTACTTTAACAATCATTTTTCGAAAGAACTAGTCTATCCAACTTTCACACATCACATAGTCAGATTGGTAGCTTGCCTCTAATTAAGAACCACAATGAGAACGATTACAAGTCTTTACAAACCACCACCCAACCACAGGGCATGTAACACAATGTTAGAGTGAATATGAAAGAGGAAATAGGCTAAAACTGACCACATCGTACACACTCCTAAATTCAAGCACCTCCTTGTCGCTTATCATTTTCTTCCCATACAACGATGTTAAAACTGCTTTCAGTGAGAAAGCAAACGTGTACTGGGTCAAAGGAATGTGTTCTTCATTCAACATAGTCTCCCATTCTTTGTTCAATTGATCCGCAAGCTATGAAAAAATGCAAAGATCAATAGGTTTCATCATAAATTTCTGTAAAGTAAATCTGTATATTTGAAATTATACGCTACCAAATTATAAGCGTTAGAAATGCTTTTGAAATTCCAATATCAACATACAGTGTAGCAATGCTGTAAACCAAGCTCACCAACGTTTTTAACACATTTTCTCAAATTGATACCTAGATTTTTACATGTGTTGTTGATGGTAGGGATGATTTTTACATTTTGTGTTTTAATCGAAACTGTGAACGAGCAACTTTAAAATATAAAACATATTAATGTATGTACATTTATACATTTGTACTGCTTTCTACTATTGTCCACAGCAAACAGTGTAATAATCATATGTATTTACGGCAAATATGATTGCATCTGAACTAGCTGAAAAGATGCGGGCCTCTATGGTGTAGTAATTACAACATTTGCTTAGTGGCCTTGCAATCTTATGCCACATGTGCTTAAGTTAAGTCACCTGTAAATGGGTACCAGTAATGAATATATTTTTTAAAATAGGCGAAAACGTATATTATTTCAAGAGGGGGTGTGAACTTATTTTTAATTCAGCTAAAACAAATTAGTCTTACACTAAAATTTCTCTAAAATACAAACTAGAGATTGTTTTTCATGAAAATAGGTTTTCTCCCAACACTTTCAACTTGCCCTTTGAGCAAATGATCCCAAATTCTAATGAACAAAACTCGACTTCATACCGATGCTTCCGACAAAATTTTATGAAAATCCAGCAATGGGTATTTAGAGAAGCACGAAGAAGAATGTCTGTTTTAAGCTCCCTGTGACCTTGACCTTAGAGCTAGTGACCCCAAATTATAATATGCACAACTCGACTTCAAACTGACACTTCCAGCAAACTTTTATGAAAATCCAGCAATTGACTTTTCGAGAAGAAGCGCAGACAAGAATTTCTGTTTTCATGTCTCTGTGACCTTTACCGTTAATCTAGTAACCCCAAATTATAATATTCATAACTAGTCTTCAACTTGATGCTTCCTGCAAAGTTTATGAAAGTCCAGCAAGGGGTATTGGAGAAGAAGCGCAGAAAAGATGTTAATAAATATCAAGAAGTTATCTTAGTATGCAAAACATCTTGAAAGTCCCATAACTCATTCAAAAATCAGTAAAGCGGAAAACCCTGACGATATGCACAACAACTTTTGTACATAACATTTCTACCAAGTTTCAATAAAATACATACTGACGTGTAATATGAGTTGCACAGACAAACTTTTGTGACAGCACCAAATCAATATGTCTCTTCACCACTAGGTGGGAGACATAACAAGTCAAACATGCAGTTGATACAGGTAAAGTAACTGTTAACTAATTACGTCGATGAAATAGTGCTGTGTTTATTCACATTTACAAAGCACAAGAAATAAGATGTTGCTCACACAGCAATATAAAAGTATTTGGAAACTTGCATCTCTTCACTCCAACGATTTCTATTTTTCAGATTGTGTTCAATTTATTCAAGATCGTGTGTTAAGAATCTTCAGAACATGATGTACATTGTAAGACACTGAAATGCAGATTCATTTACTACAACGTAATGTGCCAACATAATATATGACATAGACAGAATAATTTAGCCTTGCAGAAAAGTTGCTTCTGTATAATGTATTCACCTTAATAATTATAGTTTGTTGAATTTAAAACATTCGTAGAAAACTTCAAGTTTTAATTCCTCAAAATTAAAAATACCTCCTAAAAAGTGTAAACTTGGGATATAAGAATCACAAAATGACTGCCAATACCTCTTGAAATATAAGGAAGTATTTGTTAATAGCACCATGTGTAAGGCATTTGTCATACAAGTTACGTCGGGCCCTCCCGTCCTCTCCATTGGCATACTGTATACATTTTGCTCCAATCAATGGCAAGAACAGCTCAAACAGTTCCGCTTAAAATTGAATCAAAATTTCTTTTAACTGACAAAAATAAAATGTGCTTACTTTGAGATTGATTCCTCAACAACACCACAGAACCTTGCAATTTTATAAGATCAAAGCAAAAAATGTGATTTTACACATCCTTGCAGGAATAAATTTTACAGTAAATTTAAATGAGAATGTCTTGTTCAATTCTATAGTGGTGCAACGATATACCGGTTCGCCGGAGCGTTACAAACCGCGATATGAATGCCCATACCACAGTATTCACAGCTTAAATGATATTCTAACATTACTCAAATGTAATATGAAAACTATCAGACTGACACATCTCTTAGATAATTATGCTATATTTACTTAGGTTGCAACAAAGAGAATGCTGCATGCCTTTATTCTAGTTTAATGAAAGAGCTTGAATTGTGAGAAAGCATTTAAAAGGCAATTTCGGGATAATCTTTTGTTGCGTTATGTCAGATTCTATGCGTAAGTGGTTAAGTTTTTATCTTATCGTTTAGTTTTTCTGATCGCAAAACGTATTTCTATACGGGTTGGTTGAATCGCAATATATCGCAATATGGACCCCTATATGTACCCCTACTTGATTCAATGTCAGTTATAATGCTATGAACTACTGGTAACAAGGTAACAAAACGATTGAGAGAATTCTTAAGTAAACAAATTGCAGTATGCATCATACTATCTGCTAAGAGATGAACTTGTATAACAATGTAGCAGAAAATGATAGTTCATATAAAATATGTTGTGATGTGAGCATGTCTTACTTTTCTATCACAGCTCTTTAAAGACAAATGATATGTCATGTTATTGTAAACAATATGATTATTACCAACATGTTATCTAAGACTCATCAACTTTACCATCTGAGATCACCACAATGAATCTCCTATTTAAAGTGATTATGTCAAGCAGACATAACTGTCTGTTAATAACCTACAAGAAGCAGTCATCCTCTTTAACTGGTCGTATCATTCTATTATATCCATTGTACTAAATAGAGTACAGTTTGCAAGAATAATTACATTATTTCGAGGAGGCTATGCCTCAGAAAACGACGTAATTATTCGAATCAACAGCACTCTAATTTGCATTATGGCACATTTACTCTATCGCGCTACTAGGACTGTTCTCCATTGAAGATAGATCATGACTGTACTCTATTACAGTTAGTTCACAGTTAAGCTCCACCCCTATACACAGTGCAAATTATCAGAAATACACACATTGTTTTCAAATAGATTATATAAGGTAGCCAGAATACAACAAAGGTCTGAGAGTTCAATGTAACAGTTTCATAGTGATATGTTGTAACATACACATACATTCAGTTCCAAAAGAAAGTGTGCACTTCTTAATTTTTATTATTTCAATATTTAGCAGACGTATCGGCAACAATTTTCGCACACTATATCTCATATGTATTTGTCATCGATCGCTTGCAAAATCTAAAATGTTCGCCATATTGTACGTAAACAGATCTCAATTTTGGTACCAAATATATATGCTTTCAGAAAAGTAGTCGATGAAAAATCACAGAAACAATGTGCACACTTTCTTTTAGAACTGAGTATATATACAAAATGTACTAAGAAGGTCTGTAAATATGGTAAAGAAACCTACGTGGTCTGTCAAATACTTTATGATGCTGATGGAAAAGCTCTGCATTTGCAATGCTCACAACATATCGTGGTCCCCACCAAAATGATGCTATTGGTCCAAACTGTTTGTGAAGATCTAATAGGAACTCGTGAAGACTTCCTGCTTTGGAAATGTTACCAAGGTTACCATCTCTTTTAAGGGAACAGAAAAAAATCAACATATTGTATGCATAGTGTTCTATTGTGTTCATAATACACATTATGTAGCATGATTTGTTTCTATTTGCACAATTTCTTAAAAACGAAATATATTACAGCACAAAACAATGGCATGTATACTGTGTACTAAATCGTCAACTAAAACAGATAAATGACATTATCATCATCCCACCCGCTAAAAATATTTAGGCTTTCTATCCCGTATTAAGTTTGTAATTGATATAATTTGTTTTTTCATAGTAAAATATACTAAATATGTCAGGCAATGTATTGACTCATAATTTACAAATACATATTTTTGAAACTTGGAGGTGTTATGAAAAATTTAATTAAAGCATATGGTATATAACTTAACACATGCTAAGATTTTGCAGTTAGCAGGGAACAAATCAACATTTCAACAAGCAAAGGAACCTTTATAGTTTGTGCTTGTTCTACCAAATATGGGCAGAAATTGTCTGTCAAACACATACAATGTACCCATAAACAAAAGTTAAATAAAACTGACTGTCGTACCTGTTGTTTTTTTTCTCGGGTTTTTGACTGATACTGGTACCAGTCTAATGTTGGACAATTTCATGTGATTGTGTTACAATTCCTATTTTTCATGGATTCATTAAAAGTGAAAATAATTATCAAAGTAAAGACTATAAATTATTTTTTTTAATCTAAACAAAAATGGAATATGTCAACTACATATTGCTTATTAATAAGAAAAACACAAGATATTTTTCTTCAACTAGGACCACATGAATTTTGCATTGACCTCGGCTGGTAAAAAGCAAGAGATTATGATTATGAAATAGATCATTAGTGATGTCCTTGATATAATACATATCACATAACGTACATATTATTCATACTCATAAACCTTTCCTTCCAACTTGTAATACATTACATGTATCTGCATTTGTATTCACGTACGAATATTCAATGTCACGCTAATGGATGTGAGATAGCATGATGTCCTTAAATGCAGCCAGTAAATGAATATTGCATACATTATATACACCGATGATTGCTATTTAGCCGTTTTCCTGCTGTAGACAATTTCTTTTGAGGTTAGCGAAGACTATGATTACCGGTAGTTAGACATCTCGAGTCTGATCATTCTCAACAGGTTTTGCTAGTAACAGTCTTTTAGCACCCATCCGTATAAAAATAAATGATAATTTCTCTTTCAACTGAATGATAAACAATCGAGGTTTTGCGATGTGGTTAATATATATGCTCAGAAACATTACTAATATGTCACAATATAATGTACAATAACACTAAAATCAGCTGCAAGATTTGAATAAATGAGGGTACCTACTCTTTCGACACTGGATCCAAGCCTGGTATTCTTGAATGTTTCTTCGAACACTAATAATTAAAAGGAACAGAATTCATTACAATTACTATGATTATAGTATACTTTTTTAAATTATACATACTAGCCGAAGGACAAGAATCTCAAAAGCTGCAGAACAGAAAAGCATAGTAAGAAATTAAATAGATATTTCTATTAATTCCTTAAGAGGTGTAATCAATTTAGGTACAAGTATGCGAAATAGGTTAGCCTCAGATCAAAGCTACTTTGAAGTCTGGACCCCTATGCCTATGATTCATCCAAGCAAATGTACTATTATAATAGAAACTCACGTAAACATATACAAAATCACAATAATTCAGTGTTCAATCATGATCAGGGACATAGAAGATCAATTAAAAACAACGGCTTATTTCAATATCCAAAATCAAGTGGATTTATAATGTAATGTTTTTATGTGAGATTATGTTGATCCTGCAAAATGAAATACAACTCAATGGTAGTGAGTGCTTGAGAAGTCATACTGACCGATAACGAGATAATGCAAGTCTATTGGAAATTTTTAGCATATTTTTCTGTACGAGTATGTTAAATAGGTGAGAAGCGAAATCAGGATATTTTGTTTCATTGCTTATCGCGTAAAAATAAGTGGATGCATTCAGCAATATTTCTAGATTATATATCAATGAATGAAATTGGGTCAGAAAAATCAGGGTATAAATTACAACTGAAATATTGATATTTGAAAATACTGACATTTTTGGTCTTAACTAAAAGTGCCACGAAATTGTTGGGGGTGTCTTTCAGTTTCAAATTAATGGCCTGAAGTAGATGTATATCGAATAACATTAAATGTTTTTATGTTGGAATACAATGATTATTCCAAATAAAATGCATTTCAGCCGTCGGTTAGAATTTAGGTAGTCGCATTGGCCGAAAACCTTATAATGTAAGTGTATGGAAATGTATTAAGCATACTTATATCTAAAGATGGATGCACCCCCACCCTTCAGAAAGTTTAGAAGAAGAAAAGTGTACACATAATGTGTATTTCAGTGTTTAAACGGTTCTGTCACCATATTTTTATTATTACGTAGGTGTTGATTTTGAAGTTGTCTGTAATTTGACGTATATTCGACTAGGGCTTTGTATAATCAATATTCATACCATAGCTATTCAATTATAAATGAAATAAATGTCACAAAAACATATTACAAACGAGTCTGTGTAATACTTACTGGGTAAAGATGAACGACAAAAGCGATTAATGAAAGAACCAATGTCACAGCAAATATTGCAAACGCAAGCATTATTTCAACTATTTCAACGTAACAGTTGCAAAGTTGATCCAACTCAGGTAGGTTCTTGTTAATAACGCTGCATCAAACAAAAGCTTGAAAGTGGAAGAAACGCTAACGAACAAGGTTTTTGCAAGCTAAAACTCCAAATTCTTATGGTAAAATGTTTTAAACAAATACCGATTGAAACTTTAAAGTTCAAAGTTTCTCCACAAAACTGGTCCGTTATATAAAATCCGCATATCGTTATTCTAATTTCCTGTGAATCATTAAGTCACAATTTAAATGATATGATAACTTATAGTATGTACGCGCAAAGTTTATAACATTTGCAATGAAACAAAACCTTCGCTTAATACTGGTGGAGGATGTATTAGTAAACTTAAAGTGTAGATATACGTGTGATCAGTGCAAAAAAGATAAATACAGTGACAAAATAATTGAAAAATCTAGAGTTGGCCGGGCCTCAAAGAAACATCTTCTTATAGCCAATCAAATAGATAATAATAAAACAGCGGACCTATAAAACATTTTCTAGCAAAATGTGTCCTATGTGACAATAATCAGTACCGAAGGTAAACAAATCCAATCAACCTCTCATGGCGTTCACGTCGCGGCGCAGGCACTAGGTCGCGACAGGAATATGGCTTAACTATATAACCTTGTGACTGTCATGGCCTGAACCAACGACGATGGATTTGGCCCTAAAAAGGGAACCGAGGAAGACCTCCGATGGTTGTCAAACCTCCAAGGGACGCTGAATTAGATCGGTTTTTTTACTCTCCAGACGAGGAAAGCATGAAAAACCCCCGTGTTAGCTATAGTACATGTAAGCGTCTAATCAACTAGCTAATTGTATCCTATGAACTTAAGACGGAAATACCGAAAAGAACCGACAGTACAATGAAACAGTAGAAAATTCGTTAATTAATTATTTTAATATGTAATTAAAATATACCCATCGACATTTTTGGACCTTCACTTCGGACCACATTTTATAGACACTTCGGGTCGAATTAATAGAAACTTCGGACCTTATTAATTGACATTTCGGACCATGAAGTTCAAAAGAAATAAATGCAAGTTTCAAGTTTATTGACATAATCACGTTGCTTTTGATTTACAACACAAAATTACTAAGGTAAAGACATAAAAACATATACATGTACATTGTACAAATAGTATTGCAAAATATTCTGTGACACGTCAGATTATGAGATATTTTTTCAAATATCATCAATGAATGTGAAACGCTAAGAAGATATACTAGAGTTTAAGCTCCATGCAGTGTTGAAGGATTTCAAACAATCAGTTTTAGAGATGAAATAAGAGAAATTACACTATTATTTTGTGACGTTTGCTAGTCACAAGACTATAACTATTAACTCTATTTTGCATAATAAAGCCTCTGGTCCATACACACGCCACATATACATTGTACAATAATTCAAATACTGTGTGAAGTAGTGGGAATTTTTAAAATAGTCGACGGTGCTTATAAAATATATGCTATGAAAATACGAATTTTATAGTTCCACTAATATACTGATATTAGAGTTTGCATTACAATGTATATATTTGCAACAATTGCGTGATTTATGATAATGCAATAGTATTTCATTTCATATAAATGTATTATCTATGTCATTTTCAGGCATAGTAACTGTTTTCATTTATAAGGGTATATCTGTTGAAAACATTAAAATATGCACAAACCATTGTTACCTAATCATACAACGTTTAGGGAAAACTGCTTTTGATGATTTGATGATATCGATTATAACTTGCAAAAATTATCTCCCTTGGATGGAACTGGATATCATAATTACATGTATATGTATTCATACATCACAAAGCGATGATATCACGCGATTTTCCCCGCCAAGGTTAACATAAATTTGTAAAAACACAATGAATGTGTGTTATACAATTGTATTTCTTTTACACTTTATCAGGTGTGGACAGCCCATCTAAACCAAATGACTTTTTGTACATCTCAGTTTGTTTTTGACAGTTTGTTAAAAGAGTGAACTAGTCACTTTGTGTTACTGACGACTTAATCTTATTATTAAATGATATAAAGGGCCATCCTAGATTGAGAAATAGATTTTACTTACAGATTGCTATTAAGTATGATCAGCTTAAAGGTCTATTACTATGACCAAATATAATTTTCTTTTAAATCTGGAATAATAATGAGATATTTCTCAGAAGAAATATATGACATTCTGCATCAAATGTGACCATATTGTATTGAAAATTTGAATTTAACAAAAGAATTAATAAATTACGTTTTGCCGTTTCAAAATCGAAAGTAGGTTTTCCTACTTATTAAACATCTTTGTAATTTTCCGTAAATCTCCCAGTAATAGGCTGTATATAGGTTAAACATGAATAAGCATGTCTATTTTGAATTATGATAATAGTTGAAATAACTTTACTTCCAATTATGTACAACATATATCTCTGACTGTTCACAACATACACTTATTTGAAAGCGAAAACAGGACTAAAAGACCACCCATGTCAATCTAAGGAAATACAAAAAACTTTCACTCGTTTTTCTGCAGCAGTATTTCAAACAGGGAAATACAGTTTGAAACTGGCTTCTAAAACTATTCAATACCCGTGGAGTATTTCCCTGTTTGAAATACTGCTGCAGAAAAACGAGTCCTCGGTCAGTATCACGTTTCAACAGGTCCGCACAACGATATATTGACCGAAATATTAGTCTATAATTGTATAGTATTAGTCAGTTATACACATCACCCGTGCTACACGATGCATAGTCTACATATCACAACATATTCGTTTGGCTAGGGTATGTGCAAGTTAAACGATTACAGTACAGGTAACCTAAACATGACTTAAAAGCCATTTCCCTTTCAAAAATTAAGAAGGTGGAGCTAAGGGTCTTTGTATAAATAAGACAAAATCGACACTGTAAAGGCATCTATCACGATAAGTAATTCATGTCAATTGACTGCAGACAAAGGATTTAATATCTATTTAGCTTCCCAATTGTCATCAAATGTGATTGTTTGTATTTGCTTGAACAAACCACCAGTTGTTTACACATATTCTGTTGAAAGCAATAATTAGCCAACAACAGAAGTTGAGTATCTCCAAGTTGCACGGGTTGGTATCATTTTGGTTATTTCTTAAATATGCACTTTTTTCTTTGAATACGCCAAGCAAAAATACATCATTTACCAGGAGACAGAAATAATAATATATGTAATTACTGAATTCTTTAAATTTTTGTTCTCCAAAACACTGTTTAATAGGGTCAGTACTAACTGTTATCCTAAGAACGAGACATGAAATACTCATTAATTCTTTTTCTGCATTCAAAATCAAAGAATAAGTGCACTTCCCCTTTATATTCTCTCTCATTCTATGTAATTTCAAGGAAATTCCTTCTGTACTTCAAGGGTTATGCTCCGGGTAAGACAATGTAAGGAAGGGGGGTAATTAAAAGATTATGCAAGGTAGAATTATGGTTCTTTTAACTTTGGAAATATGCTCCGGACAAGGAAAATCAATAAAGGAAGACAATTAAATAAAGGCAACACAGGGTTATGGTACTTGGGCACTACACTTCCCGTGGTTGTCCGCCCTCATTATATGCTATCTGAAGGATCAGCCTATGTCTTTTCTCAGTTATGCACCGGACATAAAAATGTAACATAGGGAGATTTTTCAAAAATAAGGCAAGGTAAAACTATTGTTCTTAAGTACTGCACTTTTCATCATTGTGGTCAATCACTGTTTCCATTAAATGATACATATTATTTGAATAAATAGCATTCTCTGACCTAAGATTTCCAAATACCTAGTTTTAGTATTTAAATGGCCCCAAACAAACTTTGGGTGGCATATAGAAATCGATTCGTTCGTCAATTCACTCCGTTCCATGATTGTGCTCTACTATTGTATGAAGTTTCAAGTTATTCCATTTTATATTTTTGGAGTTATGCTCCTGACAAAGAAGTGGGAACGCAAGAAATGAACGTCTGCGTTGTATAAGGACAAATGTTTAAAAATATTGAAGTCTCAAACAGACTTCATAAGTCCAGTAATCATACATTTATAAGTTTATAATAGTTATTACTTGAAGTGATTACACAGAAATGATAGATACATATTTTATTTGGGATTCATATAAACAAGCTTCAACATGTGTAAATTGTTGTTAGAAATAGGTTAAACAAATCCTGTCTATGGAACTTCGGTCAATAAATTAATAACGATAATTTTGTTTCGTTGAACAGATGTGTTACACTGTATGCTAAACCAACAAGTGTCTGACTAATCAAAAGTAAATAATTACAAACATAGAATTTAGCGTATAGGTTTATTAGAAAAGACTCATTACTTTTTACATAAGGACATTACATAGAATAGTATAATCCATGTATAAAACATAGCATTTCCTCTCAATTCTTCTTTATAAAAATAAATAAAACGATGACGGTGTGACAATCATCTACAGTAAAAATAACCTACTAAATGAACAGAACATTTATTTTGACTCCTTGTCTAATTGATCAGAACAGTTGAAACTTTCATAACAAAAATGTTGATAAACTACAACAAACTTGATTCAGCTCTCTTGTTTTCTACAGTCTATATTACCATCTTTCCTGGGAAGAACAAGTATTAGATTCAAACTGCAATCTTTATCACATAAAGATACATGATCGGGAGCAGGGCTTGATCCCATGATCATCAATTTTAAGTCAGTGACCATGGAGGGGGCTTGTTTTTTTCTTCCTTTATGGTTTAGGACCACCTTCTTCGAAATTAGCATTATTGCTACATAGTTAATATACTTTGATAACAATCTACAAGGACGTTCTAATAAGTTATTTTTTACTATTTTTCTTTCAGGATTTGAAGCTGAATAGATTCATTTCAATTTGAAAATAGCAAACGCCTAAAATGAGTTGATGATGAAATGTTGAAACAGTTCCCATTCCGACAGCTGTTTTTGCGGTGGTTAAAATGTGTTCAAATGGTTTACGTTTGAGTGATTGTATCACGCAATGTTGAATTGCGCTTGAAAAGACAAATAACAGAAGCATGACATGGATGCAAATGTACAAACAAACTCTATTTTATGGTCAATTACCAAATTGCAAAGAAAAAAATTGCACAAGAATATGCTGATACACAATCTACATTATCAACATATTATTAACACAAAAATCTGAATATTTTCGTTCTGATTTACAGGTTGATCCGCAACTGTTTTTAGCAAACATTCTGCACGACATTTGAAACGTTTACTTGATTTTATACTGTTTCAGGAGTAGTTACAGTATTTGTTTTTATTTTGGATAAACCTTTCCCCAGTTGTGAATAATAGAATGTTAAAACACATTTGCGAAGTCAGAATATCCTAGGTTAAGGTAGTAGACCCCTAATGGGCACCTATTCAAATCATTATGGGCTTAATATTTTCTTAATCTGTATCATTTCCTGGATTTAAAAACAAATTTTAAAAGAATTTTACCGTGAAAAAAAAAAGTTATAGGAATTTGAATAACCCTACCCCCATTTTGGAATTATCTATAAAATGACATCACACAAGAGATAGGAAAATACATGTATTTCATTTATTATTCAAAACTTTGGTACAGATTTGGTATCAGAGTAACAAGAACTATATTTTCTTTCAGAAATTACACACCATTTACTATATAATCAACAAGTTTTATAAAACTTTTATGAAATAATCAGATAATATTACAATGTTCATGTACTTTTTTGGCCATGTTCAATTTTGAACATCAAAGTTTTTAGGAAAAATCTACATTTTCTAGAAATGGGGCATGTCTTTTTGTATATTAAAAATTATCTATAACATTTTGGGAACAGCATGCCAAAAATTCACAATGTTTTACCGTCTCTATTTAAAATAATTTGATTTTGAAAATCTCCATCGACAATTTTAGACGTGTCTACAAGTAATAAAATCTTCAAATAAGCTAATACTAATTCGAAAAAAATATTTAATTTCTTTTTAGTCTAAAAACAATATAAACATATGAAGAAAAGTGCAAAATAATGAAAACAAAGAAGAAAAAGTAAAAAAAAAAATTTTGGGGTTCCGGCTGGATTCGAACCTACGCCCCCAAAAACCTCAAAAGATCTTCAGTCAAATGCTTAACAACCTAGGCTAGTTCATTAAAATTGAAGAGTTTCAAATGGAGGTTTTTATTAGGGGTGTACTACCTTAAGATCACTATTTTCAAGTCTGCATTAACACATTTCGACGAGCATTAGTATCTACGGCGATACGAGACTTATAAAGGCACTGATCATCACGTTGAACATTTTCCGGAGCTTGTAAGAAATGGTTGTCATGGCACTAGATTTTTTTCTCAAAATTTGTCGGCATGTTGTAGATATTTATGATATACTTTACTCTTAGAAACTGGTATTGACACAAAAGTTATGAAGCATACCATTGAGCTTTTGACACAGTTACAATCAAAAATAGGCTTTGTTAGTCATGTTAGTGATACAATATTTATGCCAATGCAAGGAATAAAACCATATAGAGCTACACATATACTTAAAGAAGTAGCAAAAGAAGCTGAGGTCAAATATCCAAGTAGGTTTTCCTCAACCCACTTAAAGAAACAATTAGGGACACTGTGTCAATTACTTTATTTAAGAACACGAATACATTTATGATTGTTCAGGCATATTAAATGCAGATAAATATAAGTCTGAATAATTTCTTTAAGCCTTGTTTTCTCTTGAAATTAGTTAATACGTGCATTATCAAAATGACCATTACTTTTTGAAAATTGTATATAGGTGTATGCAAGATTTATGAGGCTGCAATTATTATTATACCAGATTTATTGAGCGTCCTTTTCATATGAAATATACGTTCAAGGGCGCTTTACAATTAAACATGTGACATATCGCAGATATGTGGAAACTCAAATGACATTTGCAATCATAAGCACAACTTCAAGTGAAACTCAAGTCTTGCAAAACACACACATAGAATGTCAATACCCTTAAAATGTGAGATCATTCGTTAGCGACGAATGACTTGCCGTAGTTCTGTATCATAAAAAATAACAATAGCATATTTATTATGGGTAGAAACAGTCACAGTTGGTATCTATGCGTTGTAGAAAATGTTGAAAAGGTGTGTTTTGAGAGCTCTTTTGAATGAATTTAGTGATGAATCTTTTCTGAGATTGTCAGGGAGAGAATTCCATAGTTTTGCGGCAGCAGCTTTGAAACTTCAATGGCAACGGCAACTAATGTCAAAGTTTTAACTTGTGCCCAGTTTTATTTCTAAAAACCACTTTACGTCTTGTTTGGAAAGTTTCATCATTGAACAAATCATTAAACAACATTAATTGAGGCGGTCTTTAAACTGAGGATATTGTGTCAAGTTTTCTGTCAGTAACACTGTTTAATTATACAACTAACTTCAATAGTTGTTTAACTTCAAAACGTAACCCGAAATATCTTTAGTTAAAATGTCAGTATGTTTTCTGTCTTTCCACATCTTAATAATTTGATCTCTCCATATGCTCAGTCATACGAAAAATCGGACATATTTTGCTACAAGTTTAAACAGAACATCAAAATATTGTTAAAGTCTTGTTTACACTCTGTCGAATCATAAGTACAAAACAATTAATTATTAAAACAAAGACTTATTTCTAAAATTATTTACAAATATTTCTTACATGAAAATGCACTATAATACATGAAAAAATACACGAAAGTATCAAAGGTACAAGATTAAAGCTGCTTGCTTTCAGATTTTGGTAAAAAATAAAGTTCTTCAAACTGTATGAAAATAACACATTTTAGAACAAATAGTCATATAAAAAGGTTCAAGTATGAATTCCTGTAAAGCATATCTGCAGATTTGAAATAATACGCTACCAAATAATAAAGCGTTGCAAACAAATTCCAATATAAACATATAGTGTAGCGGTGCCGTGAAACCAGCATGTTCAAAAAAATTTTGCAAATTCTTACCTAGATTTCTCCTTCTACAGTTGATTCTAGCCTTTAGGTTATATTTATGTATAAGTATATCATTTTGGAAAAAACAACAAATTTTCAACAGAAATCTGAGAGCGAGCAGCTTTAAAGAATACAAACGGAAAACATATCAGAAAAGGTAGCAGACAAGGTACACTCTTCAACTTACATCTTAAAATCAATGAGAACTTAATGACAATATTGGCATTAACTAAGCACAGAACTAACACAAATAAGTAATATGTTGAATCGGTGGTTACTGTCGCCTTGGAGTGCCCGGTTACCCGAAATTTTCATAACAGGGAATTTAAACTTCTTAAATGTCAAATCTCACTCTTCTCCGAACACAACATAAAACATTTCAGTAATTATTTCACATCCAAGTTGATTTAAGGTCTATCGGTAGCAACGAAGTCGCTATACATAAAATTGAAACGAAAAAAGCTTGAAAAAATCAATGGACAATTTGTAGGAACTGGCTTTAAGTCTTAAGGCTATTTATAAATATTGTACATGTAATGGTCCTCAGTTGAGGCAACAAACAAACACGTAAATGAGTATAATAGTAGAACTGTCTTTCATCAAGTAGACGCACAGTTAACAAATAAACAGTGTTGTCAAACGCACAGTTAACAAAACATCAGTGTTGTCAAACGCACAGTTAACAAAGTATCAGTGTTGTCAAACGCACAGTTAACACAACACCAGTAAACGCTTTATCGCTTGTAATAGTAGTAGTCGTCCCCAGGTGAAGCCACGAACATTTCGTCTAGCTCTGAACGTACCTCGGCAAACACTGGTCTTTGACTCGGCTCGTACGCCCAGCACCTCGTCATCACAGTGTACCAACTGCAAATAAAATACTAGAATAAGTATCACCATATATATACAAATGACGGCATGTGGTAGTTGGACGACGATTAAGATAAGTATAGCCGTCTTCTTATAAGAAACATAATTATTGATGTACAAGTGCCAGTCTTTCATTCGTCGGTCAGCCTGTATGGGTATTTCTTATTTCCGCTCTTTTACTTGATTTTATTTAAACCTTGATGGCAACAATTTTTATGGACAACATTAAGCTCAAGTTCAGTAACTGTCTCGATCGAACGACTACTTGCAGCTTTACTAATTTAAATTGCTATAAATTGACATTATCTGCTATGAAAAATCTTCAAACTATGGTTTATTAATTTGATAGGGACATGAACTATGGATAGCAGGTAACTCCTTTCTTGATTTTGCGATTTCTTGGTTACCTCTCCGTTCAAATACTATAAATGCTTCATGACAATTGTCCTCAGAATAAGTAAAAGTATACAGTAGTGGTTATGAGCAGTGCATGTATATCGAACATAGATTTGCTTTCCTGTTTCTAGTTAGTTACAGAAAAATGTTTTTAATACAGACATCAAACTTTGCAGGATAGGCGTGAAATTTTTGACAACGTCATCTGACTTTACATTGTGTTTAGAAAGATATTTTCATGTCAAGGCAAGAAAAATGAAATGAAACTTACGTGTCGTCGCAATGCTCTGGTTTTGTAAGACGTTCACCTTTCTTCAGGGCCATTGGAATTTGCCGGCTCTTCATTTTTGGATATGGTGTATCACCTTGAAAAAACATCAGACGAACATTTATTTGAAAATACTACTGTAACAGATGACACTTACCATATACAGGCATTGACAATTAGAACACATATTAACAAGCGTAATTATCTTCTTACATTACTATAGTTTACAAAAAGCAATTTTCTCTATTTCTTAAATTATCTTTTATCTGCGAAATGTTCAATTTGCAATAAAGAAAGAAACAATTGACAAAACCATACCCATTGAAAATATTTCCCACAGTACAACAGCATATGACCACACATCACTTCTCTCTGTAGCATCCTTTGTCGAAGTCATACATTCCGGAGCCGTCCACTTAATTGGAATACGTTCCTAAAGATATAAATGATACTATTTGAAAGGCAGTTTTTGTTACAGGAATCATCAATCTTTGCAGTGATTCGAAGATTATGAGGTACGGAAACAGGACGTTGTAAACACAATCTCATTGCAAATGTCCCTTTTAAAAGGCAGAGCTTCTCACTGTACAAAGGGTTTTAATTTAGGTCGTTATATACTTCAATTATCTTTACACTTAACATCGAGTATATTATTACAGTAATATAATAATAGAACTAACGGGTATTCGCCAGTATAATTAATATTTGTTATTACTGCCTTACGTGTTCTCTGTTTATGTTTACTGTTTCGGATTTTGAGGGGACAACCTGATGCACTGGCAATTATAGTTACCTGTTTGTCAGAGCCACCGTCTTCTTCAACGTCAGGCTGTGGGCCAAAACCGCTGATCTTTACTTCGTTCAAAAATGTTAGAAGAATGTTCCTGGCCGCTAGACGTTTGTGGACAATCTGTGAATGAACATTGCCTTTGAATAATACAAATTAGATATAAAAAAGTATTATAAAAACGTCACTGGTCTGAAAGGTATGTATTTATAGCGTGATTGAGCCCTTTCGTTGAACATGGGATAATTATGGAGGACAATGTATGTAAACTAAATCAAGGCTAAATTTGAATAAAGAACATTTCAAACGGAGGAATCTAAGTCTTGGATATTCTTCATCTGCTTATTATTTGTTTAAACAAAAGTTAGTACAAAAAGGCCCAGCTGTACGAAAATGCATTATGTATATATAGAAAAATAACCCCTTTGTTTCATGCTGATTAATAAAATAATGTCTTATATCAGTGAAATATAGAGTGATTATATAGATATCATATCAGTCACAGTGTGGGTGATATAGGTGTGACGGAACTACTTCTTTCAGTGGTACTTATACATATTTTAGCTTTCGTTTTAATAGCAAGCATGAAATAAAAAAAATGTTTGTTTTAGGTGGATATGAAATATATCTCAACTCAAAGTGATACAATTTTCACATTTTAACTCGCGCTCGTGAAAATATTACACTTGTATCACTTCTCGGTGAGATGTATTCCATATCCACTCAAAACAAACAATCTTCATCATAGATATATTACGATGTTGTTCGGTGTCGTAGTTTAACTCGTTATTGCTGTTCAATGTCGGTGTGTCCATATCAGTGAGAGTCTTTCTCAATCTTACAGTAATCATTAAAGTGGATGTACGAACGATCCCGACCTAGCCGTATCATGCGCTTTACAAATAATATATGTTGACAAATGGTTGGCTTTGCCTACTAAACATTCCATGCGACGAACAACGTTCAAAATATGAAACGAACAGCGGTTAAAAATGCTATGTAATACTACAATAATGCAATAACTGCAGGGTAAATAATTAAGTAAATATCACAAAATACCCACTCCTTTGTTAGCAAGATATTCCATTCCCTTTGCAATGTCAAGGCCAAATCTGAACAAGAGTTCTTGCAGCTCGAGGGTAACGTTGTTTTTCTGAGATACAAGGTAGTCTCTGAGGGTTCCATTCTCACAATACTCGTACACAATGAAGGGACCCACTAAACAAAAAAAATTAAACACATATTTACAAACATTCGTCAAGCTATATCAAGAAATACATAAAGTGAAAATCCGGAGCATATAATCACGGTCAGTAATTGTTTATTCCATTAATTTTACACATAAAACTTGATTTTACAAACCGATTGCTAACTGAATTACATTGTCAAAATGTTATCCCTATAAGCAACGTTTACGTTTACGAAAATCGCGCTAGAGAAAATGCGATTTCAATGCCTTTGACTCCAGTTCCTTGAAGCAAACTTGTTTTGAAATAATTGATCCAAATATTATGTAATCGACTAAAAGCTGAAACTCTTAAACAGCGACAGTTCAAACAAAAGATTTTCATGATTAAAATACTTCATATCTCATCACTACCAAAACAGACAACAAACGCAATATGCAAAACTATGTTTTTTCGTAAATTCAAAAGCTAAGCGTACTATGGTTATCTCCAACAACAGCCCCTAAGAATTTTAGGACTTGTGGATGTGATCCAACTACCGTGCCGGTAAAGTTTATCTTCGCACGCATCAACATTTCGTCCGCCGTTGAAAAGTTTTCTACAAATGAAAATGATTGTTGTAATACATCTTAAATTCTGCCCGTTTAGAGAATTTAAACTGATTAAAAAATTTATTGATGATTTTTGTAATACTCAACTGCTTTATATCGATGTTTTAGTTATTTTGTGTTCAGATACAACATTATATTTTTACCAGAACAAAACAATGCATCTGAAAATGCGATTTGAAATGGCATTTTTAATTTGTTGCCTTGATACTTAGGTCAGTTGGCATTAACTTTTGAATACCTTTTAATGTTTTAGCTACGACAGTGTTTTGATTGCTTCCGTTCCTAAGAGTTGCTTTGTAGATCCTTGCGAAATGTCCATCCTTAATAATCCCTTCGAAGGTGATGTTATCGCGGTCAATATGTTCTACTTCTGGCATATTTATGTCCATACCTCCGTACAGGTACAGCTCATCCTGCTCACTGATGGTTTTTCGATTCTGTAAAAATTATATAAAATACGAAGACCTTACGTTTACGCAAACACTACAAAATCGCATGAACACCCTTATATGGATCAAAGCAGTTTTATGATGTCCACGATATTATGCAATTTGTACATTGAACTTAAAGTAACTGCAATTTCTGATTTTGATATCTAGGTATCGACATGATTATTAATGAATTACGTTGTCTTTGGTTCTGCACCATTACAAATAACTGGCAATAAATACGATTAAAATGTCCCCTTTAAGCTTAAACCTGAGTCCAACTGAGCTATGACCGTGTGAAACCTATGATTCTAATGCTTATTAACTTACAATTCAGGATATCTCGTCAGAATTATTTTATTACACAGAGCTAAAATGTTTAATTACCATTAAACGTATTATTAAAAATATACAGTGTGGTTGTATCGCAGGTAATAAATGTTTTGTTCATTGTAGTTTCTTTTTAATGATACTTACATGATAGTCTCTGCCTGACTCCGGGTCGTATGCTGCATTTGACACTGCATGTTTGTGGCGAGCTGTTGTTTCTTCTCCTCCATAGAACGTATCTCTGTACTTCTTTGTCATGGCCCTCTTTACTCGTATTGCCCTCTCTTGTGGGTGAATATAGCCTCGACGAACGAGGACGACAAATATCACAATGATAATTGCCACAATCGCCAGAATCCCTGAAGCAACACAACATTTTGAATCAGGTTACGGGGATGACATTTGAGCTCTTACTGCGAATTGAACTATAAATTGTATATTTCAGGTTAATATCCTAGTCTCAGTACTAATGTAGAAAATAACAACTTGACTTATCTAAAATAAATGAACTTGCAGAGTTGCCTCTTCGAAGAATATAAAATAAACCGTGTTCTAATTTATTATACGTCTCTTATGTAAAATCAGAAAAGAAATACAATATATTTTTCTCACCTAGTGCCACACCTACAACCGCCCCTATGCTTAGACCACTACCAGTGGGTTCAGACGCTGCAATAAAAGTAAAAAGTAATTTAAATGCATATGTGTAGCTAACTACTTGCAGTGGCGTAATGGTAGAGCGATATCAACCAAAGCAACTTGGAACCTACCAAATTGTTCTAACCTATTATGTGACATACTTATACAACAAGGGTTCGTACCATATATTCGCATATGTACAGTAATTTCATAAGAAGCAACCACTTAATTATCAAATATTTTACAACTGACATAACATGTTCGCATGTGTGCTCTGTTCTTTTTCAAAGCATTTTTGCCATTTGGATTTTATTCCTGAGTTTTCATTCGTAAATGCGTTTACGAAACATTTCAATGTAAAGGAGGAAAACATCAATTTATTGAATTTGCTAAGACAGAAAAATGAATTTACCAATGGTATAATAACAGAACTGCGTTTTGTTTACTACAAAACATTGACGTATGCCTTTCTTTTATTTTCATTTCGTTTTTAATTGAAAAAGCGTTATCTGTAAGGATTCTCAACATTTCGCAACACCAATGACAAATACTGCACTACATTTGTAGCATGCACTTTCGTTTTCAAAAGCATCTTTAGGAAAGTTTTCTGAATCAATATCGCCGATAAGATGCATCTGTTGGTAATAGCGGTATACGTGCTACAAATTATTACAACATCCAATGAGATCATTGGTCTTGCGAACAATAATTCTTTAGCAAAATGTCCATGTGTAGGCTACAAATACATACCCGTTGTAGCTTTAAGAGGTTTTGCAACAGACTTCTTCCCACCAATTTCCGACTGGAAAGTCAATTCATATTCTGTTTCAGGATCCAGGCTAGCAATATCAAAATAGGTTGCTGATCCTGTCACCGTGTGGGTTTCAAATTTTTGAGTTCCATCAGATTGCTAAAGTTTATATAATACATTGTTTAAGTGTTTAGCAAATATAAAAAAGTAGTTACAGTGTTACGCTGTCTGTTAGGCATATTGTTTTTGCAATGTAAAATTTGGAAATAAAATGAAGGAAAACCATTGAAAATTGAACAAATTAATGATTGGTTTGCTTCATACATGTAACTATGGTTTAAATAGGATATTGAGCAATCAAGTTAATCTCTAGAACTAGAATTTTTTAATAAATCGAAAATGGTAAATGAAATAGTCCAACTGGAAGGCTGAGAGTAAACTGGTCACCTTTCTTAATAAGACTATTGTTATTTCAGTCTGTATCGCATAGCATGACAGTTTTTCTGGGAAATCCCAGACAATGCGAAAACTCCCCGTCTTTACATTTTCAATTCTCACCGATTGTGGCCCTGTGTCTGTAAAATAAAACAATCATCATATATAAAGTATTTGCCTTGCTAATGACATAGGTAGGATTTTCTCTAAAATACATCAACAAAGGAGAAGTAGAGCAGACACCAGTACTTAACTAGACCTATCACTAAATGTGATTAATACCCGGGCAATACTGCTTTGTCAACTGAAGCAGTTATAAGTGACAGAATGCCTTGTTTAAAATAATAAACCAGAGTCATGGTTCTTTTTCAATAACTCTGTAAACAGTCAAGATAGAGTTAGGGTTCTTCTACACTACACTTTCTCCCATTGTGCTTGACCATTGCAAAAAGTATTGAATTCAAACTAGCAGTTCCCATGTTATATTCCGAACAAGGAAAAGTACCAAAAGGCAATAACTCTGTAATAAATCTAGATATAGTTATGGTTATTGTACACTACACATTCCTCTTGACCATTTGTATGAAGTTGTATTGAGTTCAAACCAGTACGTTTTTAAGTTCTTCTCCGGTCAAGAAAATAAATGCAATGAACCGACCGACCGGTCATAGGATGACCCTATATGCCTCCCAAAACAGATCGTGTCGTCATATAATAAAACGTCTGCTTGAACAAAACTCTTTTTAATGTTTAATAAAGTCATATAACACCAAGTTTGAAAACTTTGTAAAGTTTTAATCTTTAATTAGAATAGTACTAATCTTTTTCCAGAATTTGTGACTTTCTTAACACACATGATGTCCAATAAACTAAACATGGTAAGACAAGTCTTCTCCAAAAATCATCAAAACATAAGCGATACATCTAACACACCATATAACGACAGATAACAATCAAACGATAAGTTAAAGACGAAATCCAGAACAACGATAAAATTATAAAGAAATGTCTTTTAAAAATAAAATTCTTACATGGATCAAGTCCTGTTAAGTCCGAGATAGACGGTATCTGAAAAACAATAAGATATAACAGTATAATGTGTTGGGTTTCACAAGTTCAATGGTTTCGTTATTTTTGCAGACCCAGTCAATATGCAAAAAAAATATAGGCCAAAGAAACCCCTAGATATATTTACATTTTCTTCCACAATCAAGTTTGATTAAACGTTAAGTTAATGATATTTGTTGACAGTTTTTTGTGCCAGGTTAACCGACATTTTGTTCTTTGAGCGTTCTGTTGCAGTAGTAAAGCAGGACTTGCAAAAGCTGCTATTTAACAGTTGATTGTAGCATGTCTGTTCAAATGACCTACAAAAATAATCATAAACTAATGGACATTGCAAAAGTGAATAAGTGGTTGATTTCTGAAAAGGCAGTTTTAAGAATATTAGATGAATACTTTACTGACTAAATGAGACAAGTGCGTACAACAGTGGCAAGTTAAGCGATTTCGTGTCTGCGACCAGCCACTCGACCACAGACGCTGTCCGATATTGTAACATGTGATTTTCGAAATTAAAATTATTTTCAGCAAATTGTGAAAATTATAATTACAATTATAACTACTGACTACTGTATAACTAAGTTCCTTAATGAGACGACAACCAATGCCATGTGTAACCTGACAAATAAAGTAAAATAGGCTCTTTTAAAAGTTCATAAATATTGCTTTTGTTTTCCTGATTTTCAAAGTATATTAATTGCGCATCAAAATGTAAATGCATAACTCAGATTATGTAACATTTATCACGATTCCAAAAATGTGTATGATTATGCATAATCCGTTGTGGAAAATCATTGACATTTGTACTCATTGTAAAACATGATAACACTGACTTTAACCGAAGCAAACATACGATAAATATTTTAAAGAAAGGAAAATGAACAGACTGAAAGGCATGAATACATTGCTCAGCCTTGATCTAAGAGGACAGGAACAAGGCCAGACAGTTGTTGACTTTTGTAATGATATTTGAGAAAACTATCAAATGTTTGTGAAAAAATTAACCAAGCATATTATCAAGCTTTTTTTCTACTGTAAGAAATTACTAAGAATATTTTGTTGTTGACTATCTTTTTTGAGTTATTTTATAGACTATGCTTTCCTTGAATATAAAACCGAAATCAAGATAAATATGACGGATCTTTGGTTATGGACCCGATTTAAAAATGAAATAAGACCTACAATTTAATGACACAATAGGAAAATGAAGAGATAACAATTGTGGAACCACAGGGAAAGTACAAACTGGCGCCACTCTGAATTACGTTGTCATGTTCAAACCTACATTATTTGGAAAGAACAATGTAAGATAAGATAACTGTAAGTACATCTATGGCGCGGCTTGTTATTTGATAATTAAAAACAATTTCTGGCGCTGAAGTAGTGTTGAACATAAAAGGTGCTTCAAATATAGTATATCTAATAAATCCGGTGTCCAACAATTTACATATGCATATTGTATGAAGAAGGTGAAAATGAATTCATATAATTCTTGTCTGTTCAACTGTTTATTTATTGTTACATCATATTTCATATAAACTGAAACTTACTTACCGCGTATGTTACACTTTTAGTCAGCATGGCCTGATTGTGAGCTCGAACAATCACTGTAGCACTTGCAGATTCGAGATAAACTTGGTTTGGCACGGTGAGCCAACAATTATCCAAGTAAATTGTCTGATCCCGGAGGAAACAGGTTGTCTTGTCCTTGGATTTAACGCATTCAGGGTCCCTGTCGGGATGTCTTGTCTGTTTGAATATATAAAGAAAAAGTGAATTAAAAAATAAAAAGATTGTGATAAGAACTGTAAATCGAAACATCAGGAGATTCTTAAAAATCTGTCACATTACAAATTCAAATTCGACGACCAACCCAATTAACCCAGCAAAATTCCTTCATAATGCCTATTACATATCGACTTACAATTGAGTTACCGTTGGGTTGGACGCTAATAATAAACTCAATCAACTTACATTGTCAGTGTTTGCTTTTACTGTCTTCCCCACACTTCCATCTGGCATATTATTTGCGTGTATTGTAATATCCACATCAATTTCACGAACACCGCTCTCCATATCATATGCCTCCAGATGAAGTCTTAAAATATTCATAAAACATATATTTCAGAAAAACTGAAGATATTATGTCCCAATAAAAACAAAAGACGTACTAAATTTGTAAACACCTGACAAGTGTCCATAGTCGTGACATAAATTGGAAGCCTACACAGAGTAACATCAAAGGAGGTAATAGTTTGATGCACCTTTGTAAATGATATGGAATTATTGTTGCAGCATTTAACTAAACGTTTTTAGTTTACAATCAAAGGACTGAAAGTGCTGGAGGGTCGATTGTCTCTGAACAACACAGACTGTACACATACATGTGTAAATATCAGGGCAACCCATGCATGAGTAAAGTTATCAACAAACTGGAGACACAAATGTCCACAGAGTTTGACCTTTAACCATATTATGTGTAAACTTTACTTTTGATAGGAACCCATGTGCTTACCTTTTGCATTCAGTGACTACATGTATGTTCAACTACCCTATAAAGTATCATAGCTGTGAATGGTAACTGAGAAGTGGATTTTTACAAACCTGAACTGAAAATTCAAAGTTTGCACAACTTTTAATGTCATTCAAAAGTTATGGGATTTGCCCATAGGGTTGAGTGTATTGTGTCAATAATACAAAATAAATTCCTATCCTAAATTGTAGGCAAAAACTGAACAATGAGCAACAGAGTAAATTAATAACTGAACAAGAAAAACAGTGATGCAAAATATCACAGCGGGCCCACAAACAAAACTGACATGTAAATATTCTAGAAATTGGTGATGATTGATGTTGAGGCATGGCCCCAAAAGAACCCAAGGAAACCAATTCTGGTTGTACAAGCAAAACCTGACACGACTACTGACTGAACTTTACTGTTATCGAATAATAATATGTATACAGTATGTCTTATTAACATTATCCTTATAAGTTTGACATGAATGAAGTTTTCTATGATTATTTGCTGTAAAACATTTAAAATGGTTTAAAGTCTTAAAATTATAAGTAAAACAGAAGAAAAATGTAAAAAAAACTGTATAAGATGGGTTTCGAACTCGCATGCGTCGCAGTAAGTCAGCGCAATTTCAATTTCCAGCATCTCTACCAACTGCTCTATGTCCGCCGACTATAGAGTTACAGGTAAAAAACGAGTTCTTATAAATTTGTATGTCCAAGTCGTTCGTTCGCGCATTAATAGTATTTACGATTAATTACACATTTAAAGAACAATAACAAAATAATATTATTCTGTTCTGAAATGTTTTTAAATTATTTAGATTTAATTTTGTTTATGTAATAAACATAGTTTATAATAAACGGAAGTACCTTCGTAATACAAACTACTTCTTCCATATTTACGCGAAGCAAACGTAATAATTCCAATTCAGGCGAGTGCTTATTCATAATTGACGACGGAAACTCACGGAGATTCACGAGGTCGGCGTTACGAATAACTCGAATTTCATTGGAGCGCGCACCGGTAGTTAATTTATGTTAATCGAATATGGATTTATGTAAGCGTTATCAAGGATAAAAATAGTATCGATTAGGTCACGTGACGCATCGCGGCAATGTCATTGGGGAATCGCTGACCAAGAAATATGTAACGAACATCACATGATTAACAGCGGCGATTTCATTGGTGGTAGATTAGGAACTTCAGTAATTTATGTCAGATTGTCGAGCACGAAGCCAACTCGTTTTTCGGTGTCTATCCGCCATCCATCCCCACCACCTTCCTTATTGAGCAATGCCGTACTGGTTTCATCGGGACAGTCAGCTTCTGTTTCATCAGGGGCATTCGGCTATTTGAAATAGCCTTGTCCCCAAGAAAGGTGGAAGCAGGCTGGCTCGATTACACCAGACTAGTATTATGTCATAATTATGTTGTTTTTAATATGTCTAGTCATGCATTTAGTCTTGCAATCTTGCATAATATTTAGTTCATCTAGTCTCGGTGTATCTAGCCAGTTGTTGCCAAAAATAAATAATTAGTTTATACCACGTGTTTCTTGTTCCCTTTAGTATGAAGTTGAGTATAAATTACTATATAATTTCGAAAACAGAAATCGCTATAATGCCTAACAACTGTTTATATGGAACTACTTGTTTGTATGTTGTGCGTTCGGCCGTAAGGCCGATATACTCTGTTAACTTTGGCTCGATTTTAACAATCGACCCAAAAATGAAACAAAAGTACCTGCATATAGACTTTACAAACTCTCTGAAGAGTATTTGAGCACCTTAGCGCTATGTAGTCTTTTTTAAAGAAATATAAAGCATACAGCAAAACAGGAACAAAACAAAAAAAACAGTCATTTTGAAAATATTCGTTTTTCATATGAGACTGTTTTTTTTTTCGCAGACTGATCTTGATTTGCTCCCGTAATTTGAGTTGTGTATGTATAGCCTAGCAACACATACCTGCTTGAATAATTGAAAGGTCCGTTTGGATCATTAACTACCATATATGTTGTTGTATTATCGTCTGCACTTGATACAATAGGTTCGGAGAAGTCCGTAGTTACCATTGTAGTGTCTATTTTTGTATTGCCAAGTACATCACGGGCTCTTACCCAGACCTTGATCTGGTCACCTTTAGTAAGCATATTTAAAATTGATTAATAGTTAATATATATAATCAAACCTCGTTCAATTCAACCTTTTTTCATTTTCTTAGATAAATTTTAAATGGAATATAATTTATGAAGAATTTTGTGAATGTGTTGGATAATATAAGTCAAACAAAATAGCAATACTATTGTATACCATAGATACCAAGGAAAAATCGTAAAATACACACCACAAGCTGAAATTTACATATTAAGTAGTTTAAGGAGACTCTAGACTGTATCGGCAGTTTATTTGTAATAATCATCAAAAGTTTAGGTCTTGCCCATTGTGGTTAGAAATGATTTAGATTAACACAACTTTTAATCTATCAAACATATAAAACAATATATATGATAGAGTACATGTCTAGAAAAAAGAAGACCACCAACTGTCTGGAGTTCTTGACTTTCGTCAAGTTTTACAATACTTACAGCTAGGGGTTACATTATTCCACTGTTTTTGTGTTTCCTGCATAGTTAACTACTTTAGAGAATCCTTTGATCGCTTTTTAAAGTTTATTTAAAGTTTTATAAATCAAATAGAAAACAGACGAAAAAAATAAGTAACATAATTCTCCCCGAAGCAGAAGATAATATAAAATTCAATCATGAATAAACATCTCCAACCTCGACTATCCAAACGCTCATTTTTTATATTTGTTTTTGCAGCCAGGGCCATCAGCCTAGACGTAATCTTTCTTCAAAAGCTGATGATGAAAAAATATCATATCTTACTTATTGGCCTATTCTTTTGTACAGCACAGCACAATAAGTGGCTAAATGGTGGTAATAACATTCTCGACTTAACCATAACTTCTTGAACTTAAACAATACAATTAAATAAACTGTGTGAAGTGAAAGAACATACCACTGTTCATTCTTTCATTTATTGTAGTGGTTTCGCTAAGCGGTTGGACATTCAGCCAAGCTCCCTCTGGATCATCTAAATCTACGTTCCGAGAAAACTGATATTCAAACTGCACAATACCATGGATGTTTATAATAGGATCCAAGGTCCTCAGTCCTTCCTTGTCATCGAGATCCGGGTCAACAAACCTGATATATAAATAATGGCATCCGATGGATAAAATGTCAAGGCATCAGACCAATTACGTTAAGTAATTTTAAAATGAGTACATGTATACTTTGACAATTCAACCTTTAGATCGTGTTTCATAAAAACAAAGAGGCAGATTATGATAAAAATTAAAATAAAGACTCCCGCTTTCTAAGTATTTTAAGGTCGGTTTACGTCAACTCTTCGTGTACACACTTGACAATTTAGTTATAGTTTGTTTTACATTTTATAAATTCATGAACGATAGTCACATCAGGAAACGCTCGCTCGGGACATGTAAAAGAAAGTCTAAAAGACTACGTTATACATACTTTGTATAAAATAAGATACCATCATCTTGTAAATTTTGGAACTGTGCTTTAAATGTCTGAATTTCATTATTGTAATATCCGTCCTCGTGTGCTTTATTCATGAAGTGATCTGTCCAGTCAACTTTAATTTGTGTAACCTTGCCTGAAAAGAATAATCATATGATGTAAAACCGAAGGAATGTTGCCATTATATAGGTTGCTTACTTGTATGACAAAATTTTGGAAGCTTAATTTTTGTACATCAGAAAGAAAACTATAAATCCCGATTTAGAAAGCTACGTCTTGGCGCTTTAGAATTTGATTTAGTATCTCTTGACCAACGATCATAATTTATTTTAGACAGTCAAACCAGAAATTTATGAAAATGAGTTCGAAGCACTCATATATATTCTCTCTGGTATGTTTGGTCTGTTGGTCTTAATTTACAAACTTACCCTCCTTTCCTTGATTCTGCCAATTGAATCCAGTGTGGTTTTCTGCGCTCGAAATATGGAGCCCTGCAGGACTGTCACTGTTGAACTCTACACCTGACACCTTGTCATAGACAGCAAATCTTCTCGCTATTCTTGAATTGTTTGATATGTCTCTCACTTCCAATAAAATGCTACACAACAAAAGAAAATGGTAAAGTTTTCTTATACCAGATTGTGAAAAACTTTGATGTGAAATTGTATATAACAAGTGTACTATTTATTGCAATGATTACCATTATACAACGCGTATATTCAAGAAATACTGAAATTGACCAACCTGTATATCCCTGGTTCTTTAGGTGTAAATGTGTGGTTATGGACAACATTTCCCATATGCATGACCCATGCTTGATCCATTGGTCCTATTGGATTACGTTCGGTTAGCTTTAACGTGGCATCTTTGACGACAAGCTTATGAAGTTCCAGGTAGTACATCCACATTTGAGAACCATATTTGTCATCTGTCCAGTCTTTCCAATATACTGTTATAGGATTCTGAAATGACACAATACACGTGACAACGTGCCATGACAAAATAAATCAACATCAAAGTGGTGATTTTCTGAAATTACACAATATACAACAGCACAATAATAAAAATCATTATATGATAGTGGTGATTGCTTAAAGCCTTATACAATGTATTACATTTATTGTTGTACTAACTTTAGACTTCTTTGTTATCATTACGTGTACCTACATTATCAATTTTCATTACAAGCCAGTGCTCGTGTAAAAGGTTGGGGTAACATACTCCTTTATCTCTCAGAATTTGCTTTTAAGATATTCATTTATTCTTACGACTCTAAATGTCCATCGCTGTGAGTGTTAAGTCGGGCGCTCCCACTGTATCCGTGCGTAATGTTACCGATTTAACCTTAGGTTTGGTTCTTCAAGAGGAAGATGGCTTAACAGCCTGCAGTCTGGGATTACACTGTGTATTTATGTATTCTTTCAAGATATATTTTTATGTTGTTTAGATTACCTGAGCGCTGTGCTGTTGTGATATGTATCAAGTAAATGATACCCAATCGTACACTTACCAGTCCATGGTCAGCAGCATCCTTGCTATTTCAATTGATTTCTATCGAAAAAAATCTATATAATACCTACCTATAACTTACTAAATTAAATGATAAAGAATCCAGTTAAAGTCAACATTGCTAATATTCGTATCTGAAGCATTGTAGATATATGCATGTTATGCTTGCAACAAAAACATCATAATAAGTTGTTTTAGTAAAAGTAAAGACGTTATAAATACAAAATGTCACCTTTGTAAATTCAGGACCAACGTCTAACACTGAAGCATTGTCTCCACAAGATGTCAACGTATAGTTATCCATCCCAGACTCTGAACAATGTTTTGGTGCTTGGAAATCAAACTTGAAGTAAACCTAAAATGATACTACTACTTATTAATCGTTTAGCTATTTAAAGTTGAAAGACATTGTAACGTATGCTACCTTTTACCCAAATCGAGAAAAATAGCAAATTTCATAAAATACACTAAGATAAACAAATTGATTCATTTTGCTATAAAACAAAATCCAAATTTCTATTTAAAAACACTTTGAGGGAAAATTCCACCTTCAATTTCTTCCCAGATCACTTGTATGCGGACTAACGCTGAATGTTTTGTACGATGCAAAGGGACTCTGCACACTGGCTCTTGTTAAAAATCACAGACCGTAAAACATTACTATGCATGCTGCAAGAGAAGCAAGTAGAATTATAGGTCTACGTAATAAAACAGTGGGAAATCTAAGACTTCATCAATCAAGTCCGATATCTGAATCTGGACACTTGAACTTTTGAATATATGGTCATATGTAAACGTGATTTGTAAATTTGATTAATGATACTTGTAAAAAAATATTTCCGTTGTGTTTTGATATTAACATTTAAAACATTTTTGCTCAATGTCTAATACGGTGGTATATGTACGATGTGGTGTGATTCGCAGTTTATGATACATTTGTTTGTTTCATTGGTCTATTGATGACGTCCTTCATAGTGTTGTATATCACAACTACAACATTCTACATAACCCAAATACATGTAAAAAGTAAAACCAAAACTGTACGCTTACAATGTTTGTAGTATTTCGAAAACTAGTAGGTGCACTTACCCTAAACTGAGTATTGTAACATATAAACTGCATATCATATGTTACATATGATTTGCAATATCATTGAAAGTACTTATATCTTACATGTTTTGTGCCTGTTTGACCTTCAAAGTATTCTCGGGGCTGCAGATTTCCAAGCCTATTCAGTATTCTGTATCCTCCATTCTCGGCTTTAAACGTGACTTTCAATCTGTTACAAAGAAAGTGCGGAAATATCATTTGATTTTTGGTTAATGTTGCATTGTGTAAACAGATGTTATTAGAGCTGTTACTGTTTAAATTACGAATGTTATTCAACATTTAATGATTTTCTTCTACTAACAGTGACGGTATCAAATTTGAAAACTAGACCATCCGACTCAGAGACCAGCACTTGAATGTTATCGTCTGTATTTTTACTCAAAGTGCAAAAACTCTCCTCGAGCAAATAAAATGCAAGGTATCTAGCTGACTGATGTTGTCAGCATATATGTTATAATTTAACTCAAATACTACTAGTTTTGGGGTATGACCAACGCAAACTTTCTGGTAGAAAAACAGGTAATTTGTGCTAAGACAGGGTGATAATTGTGATTATACCACAAACACATCTGTCTTGTACATTTCACGTATATGTTGTTTAAATCTTTGTTTTTGCTGAAGCATATATATACGCATTAAGCAGTACAAACAAAGTTATAGAAGCACACTTCTTAGAGAATAGTTTACAACATGACATATAGTCACTACTTTCTTCGTATTTAGCGATCTCATTGAAATATAAGGATTACGTGACTGCTTGTTCCACAGAGCTTCCATGTGATTTCGAGTGAGTTTGTATATGCTTCAGCTTAACAATAAGGAATTTGTACCAAGATATTTTATCATTTGACCTGGTAAACTAATTTAAGGGAAATACTAAGGTCAATGTATTTCCGATGCCATTTCTTTACTGAAATCCGATACCTATCCAAGTATGTTAAGATTCCTCTCCAAAAGATCTTAAAAGTTTTCAACCGCGTTTTCCCTAAATATTGATAGTTATTTGAAAATGTCTGCTATTAACTTGACATGCAGAATTAAATTTCTTGCATACTTGTACAGATGTCTCGATTTATATACAAAAATATTAAATTAAAACAAATCTTTTCAAAAAGCGACAACAAAAAAGATAGTGGTTAATTTCTGCAATTTCGTTCTGCCCAAGCGTGTTTGCGCGTCTGAAGGCGCCAACACGTCAGTACACGAGAACGACAAATAAAGCGCGCCAATACGACAAATGACGTAATTGTCGTTTTGGAGTGGTTCGCAGCAACACAAATCAGGAATTTATCGTATTAGCGTGTTGGCGCCCCATGGACACGCCAACACGCCAAATTAACACAACTCGTTTTGGCGCCCCCGCCAGTACGACAGCTACCTTATATGTCGTATCGGTGCGCTTGTTTGTCGTTCTGGCGTGTAAGCGTGTTTGTGTGGCGCCAGTACGCCAGAACGCCAGAAAAACAAATTTCAGGTGCCAACACACCAATTATAGGACTCCAGAATGACAATGCCAGTGCCGTGTTGTTGTATAAAAATGTCGAATTGGTGCTTTTTTGTTGTCGTGCTGGCGTACTTGTTCCATGTAAACACACCAGCGCACCAGAACGACAAACAAATGTGAGTTTGGCGTGTCGGCGTGGCACCAACACGTCTCATGAGCACGGAGTGTTAGCGTGTTGTTGTGTTGGGGCCTTTCAGAAACGACAACACGCTACCACGCCAGAACGACAAATACCTTATGAATCAGCGCACTTTATTCTTCTGGTGTGTTGGCATGTTTGCGAGGCGCCAGTAGGCAAACCAGAGAGACACATTTCAGGCGCAAACACGACAATTATAGGGCTCCAGAACGACGAATTTCAGTGTCATGTTGTCGTCCTAGCGCGTATGACAATGTCGTATTAGCGATTTATATTGTCGTTCTGGTGTGCTGGCGTACAGGATAAAAAACACGTTTCCCACTGTTACTATACAGCAGTCGAAATTCGTTTCGTGCTTACGAAAGTCTTTAAAGACAATTAAAAGGAATGTGAGATACGTGGCCACTGTGGTCCAGAGAGACCTGTGTATTTTCAGAAAGGGTCTTAGCAAATGATAGACTAGCTTCTGTTTTTCATAATCAGCTACTGCATAGCTAACTTTACAGTAGGTAACAGTTGATAAATGATGGTGTACATGAAAAAAACTCAAACTATTTATTTTAAAAAAGAGATAAAAATGAAGAAACTTAAGTTTATTTATGCTTTTCAATTAACATGCACGCGCATTTCGCTAACGTACATTGTTGTTAGGGTTGTTAGTACAATGTCAATGTAATACCAAAAAGGTATGCATTTTCACTTTAAAGTGTTGAGTTATGTAAAGTTTGATATGTAAATACTTTTTAAAGTAAGTTTAAGTCTAGGACAATTGCATTTTCTTTTACATCTTTCCTAAATAAAACATTTACTTTTCATTAAGCTTTTCAACTGTCACATATCCTCTAAAGTGTGAATAAGTTTTATGCAAATAAAATGTGTTCAAGGTATCGAATATGTCTAAGAAAACACATGTAAAATATTGAAGTAATTTTTTTTATAAAAAACTTTTCATAGTTGGGTAATAAAATCATTTCTTAAAATATCAAGACAACTAATCAGACAGTATCTTATCTGATAAAAGGTCATAAAACAATTAAGGGTTTAGATCTCCTGCGGTTAGGGGGAAGGGGTCAGTTATGACAGAAATTTTAATTGTCTTTAATATATAATTGTACTCTATGCAGTTGTTTTGCACGTTTTGTTTCGTAAATTCGTGTTTTTACACAGTATATAAGGAACTGGTGTTAATAATCAACATGAACTTTTCCGACCCACCCTCCCTTATTTGTAGGGCTGATATACCATTTGGTTTATCTTGAACATTTATTTTGATGACCAAGGCACCATTTAATGTCTATTATATTTATTTACATGTAATTTTACAGTCTTTAAGTACTTTTCAAGTAAATCACGATTCGCGAGCATACCGATTTATTGTTAAATGAAATGGTATCAAATACAATTGCCTGTTTTGCTGTGTTTTGATTTTAGTAAGTTAGATAAGTAAACAATTGATTTACTCACGAATAAGAATGAGTAATGCCACGTAAAAACGACAGTACGCAAGAAACGATACATTAGTGCGCCGCTACGACAAATAATGTAATTGTCGTACTGGCGGGGCGCCAAAACGGCAAGTGTGAATTGGCGTGTCTACAGGGCGCGTAAACACACGAATGACAAATTCTTGATTTGGCTTATTGGCGCCCCCGCCAAATCGACAAATACAAAAATGTATGTCATTTATCGTATGGACGCGCTTTATTTGTTGTTCTAGTGTGTTAGCGTGTTGTCATGCTGGCGCCCGTCAAACGCAACAAAACGCCAACATGCAACCAACAAATATGTTATTCGTCGTATGGACGGGCATATTTGGCGGGGGCGCCAAAACGACAAGTCTGAGTTTGCCTGTTGGAGTGTCGGCCGGCTAACATGCCAAAACGACACATTCTTCCTTTGGCGTGTTGGCACCTCCACCAAAACGACAAATTGTCATACCAGGGTATGTCGTAGCGGCGCGGTTTATTTTTCTTTCTAGCGTGTTGGTGCCCTTCAGACGCGCCAATACGCCAGCACGAAATGGCTTATATTATTTATGTATTGTGTTATATATTATGAATACAATGTAAATGACATATGTTTAAACTAACAAAATGACTGAAATCAGACACCATAGTGAACAGTGTACAAAATACAGCTTACGTGTCTGCATGTTCAATAAGTGTCTTGAACTCTTCCCCACTAATTGTACAATTGAATATCTGTACAGGGTTGTCCCGACTACTTCCAGAGCACGTTCTGTCGTACTTTTGTACCTGATGTTCTTCTGTTTTGAAGAAGAAAAATAAACATTTATTCCAACTCGAAGAAAATTTCTATCATAACACATACATGAAAATTACATAATGTTTTATATAGACACTATTATTTATAATAACAATATTTATTAAATATCTTTTGTTTATTGGCTCTTATATTCGTTAACTACGCAACGTAATAAAAAAGGAAGAGCTATCATATAATTGAAAGACAGGGCCAATATCACTTATTGGACCGGTCTAATAAATATTGCTGACGAATGATTGGCTTTTGAGAAATCTACGCATTCTGATTGGCTGATACATTCAGATGTTTAGTTTTTTTTGAAAACGAAAATGGCCGCCATCTTGAAATCTGTTGGATTGAATGGCAAAAATGAATATCAACTTTTAATCAATTTCTGTCCATTTAAAACCCATTTAGAAGGATAGAAAGATGTTCCAACTAAGAAATTGAATACACACATTAATGTTTATTTCAAAAATGAATATGTTAGAGTTATTTTTATTTACAGATCTGCATGTAACTGTCTGTTCGTGACGAGTTACTGCCAGTGAAGATGATAGTGTATATCATTTTTAGTTTTATTATTTATTTAATAAAATAGTATTAAATGGATGATTTGATATAGACCCTGTCATTTGTCCTCTGGTACTCGTATTGGCCTCGGACAAAGTAACAGGTCCAGTATCAAATCACTCATTTAAAAACATATAAAAACGTGCTTGCCTAAAATATTGCGAATAAAGTATTATCTTTTATGGCTGCAAAATGAAACAAGAGTGCCATGATGGCCCTATATGGTTCACCTGGCTAACATTGGTTATGATAAAAGGTAAACAATTGCGTCGCATAAAGGGTCAATTGCAAATCAAGTGACCCCCGGGCGAAGTAAATTCGGAATAATCTTAATAGTGGTACACTAGGCAATTCCTACATGGTAAATATCAAAACTCTAGGCCTTTTCTCATATAAGCCTATGCAAAATCAATAGACCCACCGGCTGGGTCAATTTTGACCCTGGGGTCATGACTGGAACATTCTTTGTACAGGTACCTTTAGCTCTAGGCTTTATTGTTTCATAGATGAATATCGTATGTTTCCTATATGAGCCTATGTAAAATCAAGTTACGCCCGGGCGAGGTCAAATTTGACACAATGATCATGATTTGGACAATGTTGGTAGAGGCTTACCAGGAAATGCGTCATGCTAAATATCCTAGCTCTAGGCCTTGTGGTTCCAGAGAAGAAGATATATTTTTTATTTTCCTTGATAAGCCTATGTAAAATCAAGTGACCTCCGGGCGCAGTCAATTTTGACACAGTAGAAATTGTTTGTAAAAGATTGGTAGAGTTCCACTAGAAAATGCTATACTGGTATCGAAGTAGTATCTGTATGCTAGCAGTATCCGATATAGAGCTACTTTACATTCCGTGTAACTTTTCATAATGCTGCCTTATATGCCAGAGCTGATTACAGTTTCTTCCAGCAAAGATAAAATGATACTTATAAATTCAAGGTTTATAAATGCAACACCTGTTTTCTTTACAAGTCGCACGTGAGGGATTTCACGCGCACTGTTTGTCCATGTGCAAAGGATAACTCAATCATGTCCACCTTAAAGCAATTTGTGATATGAGACTAGTCAACTTAACATTACATACAATATTTTATATCGCTCTAACATTAAATAGTACTACAATACTTGGAAAAAGTATCTGATGTTGATATAGATTTGATTATTTTATATATGCTATTTGTTTGTTAACATATGTTGCCTTTACACGGCTGATGCCCGTATGAACCTAGCTCTGAATAAATTGAATTCAAAAGCACAAGTTTTATCCCTTGGCGGTCAAAAACAGACGACGACCCAAAAACGCCAAAATAAACTCAAAATACATGATTTTTTTATCCATTCGATATAAAATGATTATTTTATCAAAATCAATATGAAAAATAGCGGAAATGATATACAGATTTCGCCATAATCATAAATTTGTAAGCGGACAGCTTGCCGATTTTCTTATCCAAGGGAGGTAACCAGTATACTATTAATGTTTGTGATACGAGTAGCAGGTAGTCATCAGAAAGGTTTTTAAAAAGCATATAACATCATTATTTGGTTGTATCATTTATCAACAAGTACATATTTGTACTTCAATTTCTCGTGACAAAAACTGCTTCTGTAGCGAACCGGTTTTGTCCAATTTGGAGCCCCTTACTTGCGCGCATGCGCAAGGGAAAATGTCAATGTTTATGTTCCGTGAAAGTTAAAGAGCTACAGAATTTATATTGCCGAACTTTTAAATGACTGAACCTTTCTAAATATTTTTTTAAAAGAAAACCTTCATTTCGTGACGGATACTGCTTCGATACCAGTATACCAATTATCTTTGTTCTGAGCCTTTTTGAGAGGATTTTAAAGTTGTTTGTATTTGCAGCCATAGCAACCAGAGTTCAGTGTGGACTGGAATTCTTTGAACAGCTTTTGTAGAGTTTTATGCAAGGAACATCCCCGCTTAGTTTCATCAACATTGGCTTGATGGGTTTTGAAAATATGATATATATTGAAAAGGAAATGGTGGCCGAACGTTCAACGAGCACCCCTAATAGCTCACCACAGCACGTTGCGCCAGGTCAGCTGAAACAACGCGACACAGCATTTAGGCTGGAGAGCATGACTGGCAATTTCTTATTGTTTTACAGATTATTTTTGCTTTAACTATATTTACTGCTAGGGAAACGAATAGATTACCATTTATTGGGTATGACATGATTACCATATGAATTGTTGCACAAAGAAATGTTATATGAATACCGGATTGAAAAAACACACATTTTAAATTGCTAACCTCCTTTGAAATCGATCACCCTCATTGAAACACTGCCTTCAGTTATGCCAACTTTGGTATCGTGAACATAGCCCGGTCTATCTAACAAAGGTTCTGGTTGGTCGTACATTATTTCAAACTCGAAGTTCATTTCGTTAAAAATTCGTTGATTGCTCCACACTGTGAGCTTTGATTGTGTTTCGTCGGTACCATCGAGCAGAAAGTAGTAAATAAATTTGTTGTCCGTTCTCCGAATGTGTTGGATGATGATTGTTGATCTTCCAATGTAAGGCCGATTGTCAGATGCAACTGTGTTACAAATATAACTTTAGTTAAAAAACTGCATAATATTTTTCAATTATATTCAACCAACAGAGAACAGCTCAGTAAGCATTGCCGGGCCCGTCAATGAAGAATTGGTCATGTTATCCGGTTATCTGGACATCACAGACACGATTACCTTTGAAACTTTAACACGTCACACACTTTTAGTTGTAAACTTTAGACCCGACAGACACAACAATTTGCAAAATCTGGAAAGCGTAGATACAATTACTTGTGGAATATGGAAAGAAAGGCACGATTAATGGTTAAGTCTGGAGACGTGCACACAGCTACAGTAAATACTTGTAAAATATTTAGTATGGACACGATGCAAACAATAAATTATTACTCGTAAAATCTGGACACTGCGGACACAGTTACTGGTGAAATCTGGACACCGCGGACACAGTTACTGGTGAAATCTGGACACCGCGGACACAGTTACTGGTGAAATCTGGACACCGCGGACACAGTTACTGGTGAAATCTGGACACCGCGGACACAGTTACTGGTGAAATCTGGACACCGCAAACACAGTTACTGGTGAAATCTGGACACCGCGGATACAGTTACTGGTGAAATCTGGACACCGCATACAATTGAAATTTAGGCACCATGCAGAAAGTTAGTCATAAACTCTGGATACCGCGGAGACAGTTACTCATGAAATCCAGACACGGCACATGCATTCACTGGTGAAATCTTGACATACATGACACAATTTCACGTACAATCTAAACAAAAGAATCAGAAACACAGTCTCTCCTGAAATATGGACATCTCACATAGAGTTATTCGTGAAATCCGGACGTTACATACACAGTTACTCATGGTCACCGCAGTTACATGTATGAAATCTGGATAGCAGACAGTTACTTATGAAATTTCGAGTTCACAACCACAAACAATTACTCATGAAATGAGCACACCAAACCTAATCATTCGTGAAACCTTGCCACTTAAAGCACAGTTACTTGTAATACTTGGATACCACAGACACCATTACTCTTAAGAACAACACACATCTGATACAAATACTCCGAAAATGTGGACATCACATACAACGTTAGTGATACGATATCAGCACTAAACACACTCACTTAAGATATATTGACAATGTAGACACATATTCTCGTGAAATACGCGGTTACTCGTGGACAATTGTACACCACAGACACAGTTATTCGTACAACCTGCATACCATAGTAGACACGGTTACTCTTGGAATCTGGACACCATAGACACAGGCACTGGTGAAATATGGACAACTTATTTTCAATATATCTGTCGCCATCGAAACTTCTTTTTTGGCCGAAGACAGCGATGAATTAACGTGCATAATCTACATATTTCCCTCTACAAACATGCCAAGTTCCTTGAACCTAGATCGAGATTTTTGGAGATATCACATGACCCAGGTTTTTCGAAGGGACGGACAGACGGACGGAGGACGAATTTATATAATATAAAATTATAGGGACCAAGTGTTACAGGTGTGTTACATTACTCTTTAGACTGGTGGTTTAATAACATTAATTTCTGATGACTTTACATCAAATTGACCTCCAACCCTAACAACTGAAACACATTATAAGATGTGAACTAAATTCCTATGTAAATCGGGAACATAAATAGTAGTACATGAATCTTAAATGATCTTACTGTTCATGCATCCATAATCACCCGTCTTGCTGAAACCCTTAGAGCAGTTGCATTTGCTATTGTCGAAGCAGTTTCCAGGGTAACACGCTCTGTTATACGAGCAAGTCACTAAAATACAAATCAAAATGTAAAAAGCTATTGTAATTTATACAAGAAAGCTGTGACTTCCATGTATCAACAACTTGAATGGCATATCTATTAATGACATAACCAAGGTCACAGAAATTTTCATACATCTGTGTAATACATTTTATACTACTTTGTCTACAACTATAAATGTATAATTGTTTCAATTTCATGCAATTCAGTGATTAATGACTTCAATAGATAGCATCCTCATAAGATATCAATAAGAAATTTCTTAAGTCAGCTAAAAGTATTTTTAAAACCTTTTAATCTTTTAGCATCTGGTACATTATGCTCAAAATTCTAAAACTACACATGACTGTAATTCATTGTTAAAGTGACATTATGCGCATTTTTTTCAAGTAAAAATCCAGCTGAATATGGTGTGTGTACAAAAGCGTAGAGGAAATAATAGCTTTTAACCCAATACACCAAACTCTTCACGCTACCAGTATGAAATAATAACTTTCCAAATATTGATTTTCTTATTTGACTGGGAGAGTCAATTTAAGAAAAGAACAACTTCATGCAGGAGTTGCATCCCTTCCTCTGCCGAAATCTCTACAAACATCATTTTATGAGTCCGATTTTTTTATATCTAAAGCACCAACTTCAAATACTAATGCAGCATAATCATTAATTTAACACATTTAAATGAATAGCAACCAAAAATTGCTTTTATAAAACTGTCACAAAAATACATTATGTGCGGTAAGATGCGCATAATGTCACTTTAAGATATGTCTAAGACAGAGATTACATTAAAAGTCACATTTTTCAGATTCTAGGGAAATATGTTATAGCTAGACTCACTAGAAACATTTCAATTAAATCCAAAACAACATTCAGAAACATTTCGAAGAATTTTGTTTTACTATAATTCAAAAAGATGTTTTTGTAACTACATTTTTTCCCTGTCCATCTGAAAGCAAGTGTGTTTCTTTACCACAAGAATTGTCATGTTTCGATCGACTGAAGCCAAAAACAGAAAGGTAGAAGGCCATGATGGAAAAACATGTTTCTCGCTCACCTTACAAGCATCGCACATACCTAAGGAAGTCACTTCTTGCTAAAGGGAGTCTTATAAAGTCACTGGTTGCTAAATAGACACTGGTCGCTAAAAGCCATCAGATGTCGGGTGCAGTCAATGTATGCTAAGAAAATGACTGGTCACTACAGGAAGTTAGTGATTGCCAAAGAGATCAACTGTTGCTAGTTGTTAAAGACGTCAATTATGGCTAAGGAAGTCACTGTTGGCAAGAGAACACCACTGGTTGCTAAGGAACTGTCTCGTTGCTAGGGGAACTCACTGATTTCTAGGAGACTAAGATGTTGCTGCAGAAGTCAGTGGTTTCTAAAGAAGAGTTCACTGGTTGCTAGAGGAATTCACTGGTTACTACAGAAATAACTTGTTGCTAAGGAAGTCACTATTAGCTAAGAAAGTCATTTGTTGCTAGGGGGAAGTCACTGGTTGCTAAGGAAGTTAATAATTGCTATAGGAAGTCATATGTTTCTAGAGAAAGTCACTGGTTGCTTAGGATGTTACTGGATGCTAAGGAAGTTACTGGTTGCTAGGAGAACTCAATTGTTGCTACGGGATTAAGTTGTTGCGAGAGAAGCTAATGGTGGCTAAAGAAGTCATTGGTTCCTAGGGGAAGTCACTGGTTGCTTAGGAAGTCACTGATTGCTAGGGGAACTGTCTAGTTGCTAGGGGACTAAGTTGTTGCTTAGGGAGTCACTGATTGCTGAGGAAGTCACTGGTTGCTAAGGAAATCGCTTGTTGCCATGGTAATTTATTACACAACAGGTTTTCCTATAACTCTTTATACAGACAACGGACCCCAAGGGTGGGGTCTTAACAAACTTCGACCAGGTCCACTAGGCAATGCTACATTCCAAATGTCTAAGCTCTACGGCTTGTTTTAAAGCTTTTCCTATAAAAACGTATGTAAAAAGTGACCCCCTAGTTTTAAGTAACTACAAGAAATTTGACAGTGTGTCAGCAATTCCAAAGCTTTACATTGAAGATATGAGCTATACTATTGATCTGGATTATTGGCACAACTTTACGCCGAGATATCTTGCAAAGTGTTTCAAATAACGTTGAGTAAATTATCATGCATAGTTCCATCTACTGCCAAAGAAAGGTTTCACATGTGTTATTTGAAGGAAGTTCTAGACGGATGGGCAGTAAGAGGTCATAGTGGCTTACCACCGACATACTATCAAATTAGAGACAAGTGTAAAAAAATCTATATAGTTGACAGTACATGATCTGCCATCTTTTCATCTACCATGTTTCAAATGATTTTACATTTATTTCTTTCCCAATGATGTTAAAGAGTACATTTTCATTTAGACCATCTTTTACAGGATTGTTGTTAGTATAAAAATAGAAATATGATTGACATGAAGATAATTGGTAGACTTCGGAGGATTTCTTGCAGACTGACTCAACAAAGAAACAATGCTTACATGTCTGACAGAACTGCCCTGTTGCCAATCCTTTGCAGTCGCATGTGCTGGGTCTTGTACATACTCCTTCACCACAATTTGGTCTACATATTGCTGAAAAACATATTATTGATAATGTATTTGTAACACATGATACTGACTTTCGAATGAAGGCCGTTGTAATGAGAACGGTAGAATAAATCATGAAACTATACAATGACATATATCTTGAAGTTACGTTGTTTTTTTATAAGTTAAGGCTCTACCAAAACAGATATTTAGAGCCTAAAGCTCAAAATTATTTTGTTCAAAGGTACATGTAAGGTAAGAACGGCAAAGAAAATCAGAGTATAACTTACGGATAATACAATTTCTATCTCCATTGTGACTCCAACCACTTCGGCACCTTTGTTTATTTACCCATGCATTGCACAGAAAGTTTCGCCAATAACCACATCCACTTCGAATTTGAAAATAAGAGTTATTCTTGTGTTTTTAAGTTGTTACACCTATTTTTATTAAAACTATAACTGATCAATTTTAAGTGCATAATTATAAAACTTTTATCGTGATGCAGTATCACGTTAATCAATTAATTATATAACAAGAAAAGTGCCATCATGTATTATTTTCAAGAAACGAAACTATAAAGTAAGAAAACAGTATGTCTAATTAATTACTTACTCGGGGTATAAGCATAAACACCTACGACACGTGGTCAACTCCCAGCTTCTATAGGTTTCAAGATTACTGGAAAAGAAATAAAACCTACCTTGTGAGTTATGAATGGCATTGGTGCTCCAATAAACAAAACAGAACTCTATCTTTAAATTCAAATATGTTGCTTTATAACACCAGCCTGGTTACCAGACCCTGAAATATCTCATTTACTTATTGATATTTCACTATTTTGTTCTAGAGCCAGTCTATTATCCAGTGTTTTTTATAGAATAGACAGGAAATAGTGCAAGAAATATAGTGGACAAAAAGCAAATTTTATCAGATTCGATTCTTTTGTCAAAATTAAAAAACGAGCATTGTTTTCTGTTGTCTCTTCTTACTCATATATATCTCGCTAGAGCCAGTCTACTATCCATCAAAACTGCTCAAGTGTATAAAACAAAATGATATAAAATAGACTGGAAGTATTATGCAATAGTTCATGAAATATAGAAGAATAAAACAAACACTGTAGCATAACAGCAATTTAGATATTGACAGTTTTATAAACTTTGTAAAATATTAAGCCGGTTCAAAAACGCCGTCATTTTAAAAACGCTTCTTTCGGTGATTCTCTAGGTAAAATTCGCTATTTGTGTGCGTATCATGTTTATATTATGGTTGATTGTTGTGGATTACACGCATGAATGAATTCGTAACGGGTATAGTCCTCATATGATAACTTGATAGCGCGTCATAGGATTAGGTTCAACTTGACAGGTAAATCAGGTATAACGGTTATCTCTGTACCTGTTATGGAGAATATCACATAAATAGTTAACAAATCGCGGAAAAATAATAATTGCCTGAATAGCTCAATTGGTTAGTGCGTAGACAATTTGATCGTTGTTTTGACAGTTCAGGTTCGAATCCAAGTGAATTTAATTTTCCATGAATCTTTTTGTTTTCTTTTCTTCTTATTTTGGATACTTTATTTTTCATTTATATCATGTCTAATATGTAAACCTTCCGTCAATACAGAACTCGTTTTGCCAGATTTTGTATGTAGATATTTCATACCCTATACAAATGTATGAATTAATTTTAATGCATTGCTCGCATTCTTATTTAGAACTTTACGAGAATAGATGTTAATATTTCCATGAAATGGGTTAACTCTTGAATATCAAAGAATTTAAACGGGATTTAGAAAACAAAAAACAAAAAAGAGAAACCCTAACATTCTGGGATTCGAACCAACGACCTTGTCATAAAATGATGCAATTTCACTGCCGTTACCACTAAGCCAATGACTAGTTTTATATTAACTATGTGAAAAACAAATACTTATTGTATTGACAAAAAGCTGTCTTACCTGTTTTGGTGTTTTCATAATACCAGCAAACGTAAACATCATGTGACGCAACTTTCAAGTTATCATAAAAGGACTATATAACTAGAATTCGCTATTTTGGACCTTGTCGTGACCATAACATTATTTGATATGGGGAAATCGATATAAAACCATAAACCGTGACAATAATAATCTTCGGTATGTTGATATAAGCCACACGGTGGTCTTTATAATTAAAGTTTCAACGTACCCAGCTGAAATGATCACTGGTGTAGTGGTATGAAAGGTGAAGTCAAGATCGGTGGGTGTCGAGTTCGAATCTCAGTCGAAGTTGTTTTTGTTGGTTTTTTTGTATTTTATGAAAACATCGTAAAAATCGTTTATTGTCGATGTTAGCGACGAAGAAGCAACAGACACTGCCAGCAGCTGTAGCAACTATTCTGACACAGACAGCGCATTTGAATATTCGTAATTATTGTTTTCATTCAATAAAATGCTATATATAAAATAAAAACGGAATATAGCAAAAAAAGAAATACCGCGTAAAAATATGATAAATTTAGATCTATAAGATGTACTTAGTTTAAAAAGAAAAAAATATTGAAGGTTCAGGAAAGACTCGAACTCATACCCCCTTTGGTGACTATAAAATGCAAGTCTTCCAACGCCAAGCCCCAAACCACTGAGCTAATGCTCTTTTACTACTGGCAAAGTCACATTTAGCTCTCATTAACATTAAATAGTACTGATAAACATACCTGTTTTACCTGATATTACAATATAGAATTTTTCGATAACAGTTACATTATCGTGCGGTATTTATACCAATGTGACATGTTAAATATATGCTACAACACTTTAGTAATAGTTTTCTGCTTTGAAATGTTATAAAGAAGAAAATTAATGACGATCTCATTTGAAACAGTTACGAATATCGAATTGGATCTATACATAATGGTTGCCTGCAGGCAATTTCAGATTAAACCCATCCTGACTATTATAATTACATATTGCATATTCATTATGGTGGTACAATACACAGAAAAGAACGTTTTGTACATCTCTAACATGAAAAGCGTAAATTTAACATCTTCTTAGGGTATAATGCAAGTTTTAACAGCATTTCAGTAATTTTAAGGCGGACAGTTTACCCTAGGATTCTGTTCCTGTGCACAACCAATACTCGATCCCCGTCCTTCGGTCGAAACTGCCAACATTTTGACATAAAGCGACACTGTTGGTAAAGTGGCTCAAAACCCGTGAGTCGTGACCCTTAATCAATGAACGGCTACAATGCTCAACTTGGTGACCACAATAACGATAAATGTTTACGCTATTCATGTAGGAAATGTACAAAATGTTTTTTTCTGGGTATTGAAAGAGACTTTATACCAACAAGTTACTGAGCCAAAAGAAAAATTAAACTGAACTAAAGAAAAAGGCGTTGTTTTATTCTACCACATTACTTACAGACTGTGGGTGCATGTGCCGAAGTCTTCAGTGAAAAAATTCACCAAAGTATGCATCACTGCGATTTCAAACGCGCAATGTTAAGGATTCTGCAGAGATGTGGTTTTCAGTAGATTCAGAATTTTATTCTGTTAAAGGATGTGCACTAAGACCAGTTAGAGTTTAGTTTAAAGTCACGACATTTTGCAGGATTGATGCACGGAACTAACTAGCTCAATATCTTTGATTTTACAGCAAAGTCTTTATATTTAGTTGAGTTGAAGATTCTTATATTGTTGAATCCCTTGTTGATATAAACCCTCTTTCAATGTCTCAGCCAGTATACAGTGAACAGTAGATCGATATAACCGTACTCATCTTAATGAAAACTAGAATTGCCTTTTTAAGGAAAAAAACACATTTATTCCCCGCACCTGCCCAAATACTTCAAAAAGGAAATATTCACTGAGGTAGGGCCGCCGCTTCCAAAAGTTCAACTCACTAGGGTAAGAAGCCCCAAAGTGACCCGTTATTATAACATGTACATCTAAACTTCATACTGATACCTCAGACCATGTTTGATGAAAATCCAATAAGGCGTTTTAGAGATAAAGAGCAGACAAGATTGTCTATCTTAAGCCCCTGTGAGTTGGGCTTTTGACCATGATTACCCCAAATTACAATACGCACAACTACACTTTATGAGGTTTTGGAGATGAAGAGCAGACAGTATATTTCACATTTCAGGTCCCTGTGAACTTGACCTTCGACTATTTGTTGCATGCACAATTAGACTTAATACTGATACTTCCCACCAAGTTTGATAAAAATCCGAAATGGAGATTTGGATATGAAGAGCGGATAACATGAACTTCACAATACAGGCTCCTGTGATATTGGTGTTTAACCATATGACCCCAAATTATACTATGCACAACTATCAAGTCACATAAAAATACAAAAAAGCGGACAAGATATTTTCACAATACTGGCTCCTGTGACATTAGTCTTTAACAATATTGCTCCACATTGCAATATGAACAACAACACTTCATACTATTGCTTCCTATCAAGTTACATGAAAATCTAACAAGTGGTTTTGGAGATGAAGATCGGACATGGTTTCTCCACAATACGAGCTCCTATTAACTTGATTTGTAACCATAAACCACAAATTGTAATATGCACAACTTCATACTAATGCTTCGCAGCAATTTTGATGATAATCCAACAACATGTTTTGGAGACAAAGAGCGGATAAGATTTCCAGGCTTCATGTCCCTGTGACAGTGACCTTTTACCAAATGATCCAAACAGAACGGGGGCGGACGGACACACGGCAAGGACGTAAAAATATGCCTCCACTTTTGAAACTTTGGAAAACTCCGCTTGAGAAAAATAGCGTATCTGCATCTAATTATGGAACCAGTAAAAGATTGTGTTAACCGCGCGGATCTTCACTGGGTGATAAAAGAGAGATGAATTTAACGACAACCTTACCTTTTTAATCAAATGATAAAATAGCCATTTCAGCTATCACATTTTATATGCTACTTCTGAAAACTTAATTTGAAATAATCGTACGAGTCGATCGTGTATGGGTTTTGTCTGTGGAAAATCCAAAAATTGTTCATTGTTACTATTTCATCAGATAAATAGAACGACGTGAACAGGGTCTGTTCCTTATGGTGTTGAGCAAGAAAATAGGTTAAATCCATATAAAATAGTTCCTGCATGGGAGCTTGTTAGTTTTAGCTTCAAAATGCTATTAACAAGTCTCCTAAGCAACTTCAGTCACAGTAAACCCATATAAAATGGTTGGTAGCCAAAAGCCAAACAAAAGATATATTATAGTCTGTCCTTTGGCTCCAATTATGTCCCAACTTTGCAGCAAAGAACACAGACAGATTCAATGGTTCAGTACAATTATTTTGAGGAATAAAAAATTGGGCCTTCACCTTAAGTCAAAGTAACAAAATAACTATTTGAAAGTACAAATTATAAAACAAAAACTACATTGTACCTTTAAAAAAGATGGTCGGCGCGATTTTCAGTATATGAAAGAGATAGGTAGCTGGATTTTATAGTAAATATCCCTTTCAAGTTTAATCTTTATCAAGATGTCACAGGGTAGAATAAATGTGCACCCTGACCGGGAGGCGCACCCGAGACCTTTCGCTTACAGAGACTAAGCTAACCGACCGCTAACACAGTGATTAGGTCCGTGCCTTGACATGTGCATCAGCAAAACACACTTAATCCCTGACTTTCTTTTCAAATATGTTACTCGAAATATCATTGTCCGTTATTCACTGGCAGAGAAAGTATTACTACTTTACACTCAAAATTATTAACATTAGTTTGGAGATAACAACATATTATGTTGATAGATGCCCCATGCATCTGTGTATTTTACTGGTGTGAGACTTATTCTTATGTAGTTAACCTTTCTCTTATGTTGAACTTGCTCATTTACAGAACGGATTCCATAAGTTAAAGTTTAATATAGTACTAATTTATACTTTACTTAAGCTCGATTGTGAAGAAAGCGTATATAGCTTATCGAGTCACTTCCGAGTCTGCTTCCTGGAAAAACTGGTACTGGTAGCATATGAGGAGGGTACGCAGCTACTTTGTAAGTAATTCGCATACATGTACATGCATAAGCAAACATACTGTTTTTGTTTTTTTTTAACAAGAGCCATGTTACACATGGTTAATCCCCCCACCGGGAAGAAGTTACCTGAAGGTTGTACTTTCGTACATTTTACTTGGTGAGAGGAAATCCTTAAAAAGCTGTATAGTTATGGTCATGCTGTGTACAGTTTTCAAGTAAGTGGAAAAAGAATAAGGCGATGAAGAGAAGGTTTGCAAAATTATATTAATGTTCATTATCAGTATAGGTATGATATTTTTCTATTTGACTAAAAGTAGGCAAGGTAGAGTTATTGTTCTTGTACACTGCACTTCCTACCAATGTGCTATGTCAGTGTATTAAGTTTGAAGAAAATCCCTCAAGTACTTTTGGAGTTATGCTCCGGAACTTTTTTTTAAGTAAATCTGATAAAGGGGAATAACTCTAAAAGTAGGCAAGGTAGAGTTATTGTTCTTACACACTGCACTTCCTACCAATGTGCTATGTCAGTGTATTAAGTTTGAAGATAACCCCTCAAGCACTTTTGGAGTTATGCTCCGGAATTTTTTTTTCAAGTAAATCTGATAAAGGGGAATAACTCTAAAAGAAGGCAAGGTAGAGTTATTGTTCTTGCACACTGCACTTCCTACCAATGTGCTATGTCAGTGTATTAAGTTTGAAGTAAATCCCTCAGTACTTTTGGAGTTATGCTCTGGACAAAACTTTTAAAGTAAATCTGATAAAGAGGAATAACTCTTAAAGTAGGCAAGATAAAGTTATTGTTCTTATATACTGCACTTCCTACTAATGTGCTATGTCAGTGTACGGAGACCATTTCTGATATCCCCTTCGCCTTCGGCGGGGGGATAAAAAAGAGGTTAGAGGTTTTATTAGTTTCAGATTTGTCTATTTAACTTTTTCATAATCTATGAAGGTAATTCGATATGCTATCTTATCTTATCTTATTTTTGATATCACAAAACAGTAAATATATAATCTTGCAAACCGAGCTGTAAGTATGATCTAACGCTTGAATAATATTTCACAAAAGAAGTAACAAGGAAGTGATCGAAATAAAATATTTACCTAAAAGTATATGTAATTTACGATTAGGTTCAAAACATTATATATTGTAATAAATCGGGTGGTTTTTCCCCCTTTTATTTGGCTCATTACAGTAAGTGATTATATGTTTGCGTAGTTCACAGCGATCTTTGTGTATTTTCAACACATTGATGTCAAAAAGCTTTTCAATGAAACCTTAAATATCTTTGACCTTTGACCCTTATCCATATACATCGACAAAAGTTGTACTTTGCATGTGTATTTAAAGTAAAATTTAGAAGTCTGAACCAAGAACACCTCGGTGAATGCGATAACAATAAAGACAAAACAAAGCAAAATGATCTGATATCAAACTGTAGAACATTGAAATATGACCGAGACACCAACGCCTTTCTTAATTTAATGAATACAGCAGTTACTCTATGTTGACTGCAGCTTTGTACGTGCTTCTATAGTACTTGTAAATGTTTCCCACTTTTTTCTTAAACCCGTTTTGCTCACACTCTATGAGAATTTACATTCCTTTGTTAAGCAAATTTTTTTATTAAGTCTCATCGATGTAGGCCTGCATAAAGTCGCGATACATGTTTAAAACATGCATCATCACATTTATGTTTCTGTCAAGAATGCAATGTTGCCAACAAACGAATCAACGGCATTTAAAATGAATGTATAGTCCATGCAATGGCATAAATTATATGTAAATCCATTAGATATTATAAATAAAGGTGTCCAAACTGTAATAAATTGTTAACAAGGTATTTTTGTAGTATTTTTTTAATTTTATAACTGAGATATCATTTTACTCATTACGCCAAGCAAGTCACAGGTAGGCACCTAAACTTCTACATAATTACTATTTATTGCTCTGACATGTGGGTATATCACACAGACACTTTCGGTTATACCAAACCGTTCTCGAGAATTATGCCCCCAAAAAAATTCTTATAGTTATACACAAATTACTAGTCTGTTCCGATAAGCCAATGGAAATCCAAGTTCGATATCAACAAATATTCGTAATGTAAATAAAAATGTGTCCGGCACCATTTAGTTGGATAATATGGCAAAGGCAATGTCGTCAATTTTTCTTTCGGTCTTTCCAGCCTCTCTTAAAATGTTATATGTATTATAGAACTTCCTTAAAAACTATATCCTCATCTTTAACTACCCGTCTCTCAATGACGACATAGTCGAATTACCTATATTGTTATCAAAACAAGTGCTTTTCAGTCAGTGTGGGTATACATTGAATAATGGAAACAGTTTGCCGTAAACAGATACTTTTCGGTTTAATGACCATTAATTGTTCATCATGCGATGCATGGTAGATTTGAAAATCAATAGCTTCCGTTAATGTAACATTATGCCCATCTTACTGCATAGAGTGTATTTTTGGTGACAGTTTTATAAAAGCAGTTTTCGGTTGCTGTGCATTTAAATGTGTTAAATTAATAATAATGCAGCATTAGTATTTGAAGTTGGTACTTTAGAAATAAAACAAGAGCTGGCTCATGACAGCACGCTCGACTATTCGAAAGCTTGTTGGTAAAATGGGGTTTTTTGTCTAAGAACAGGTGTATTATGTAATTGTCTATAAGAGTTAAGGTCAAAGCTATGAAACTTATTCAAAGACCTTTGTAAATATACTCTGGATCATGTAGGCCAACTGGGGAGAGGAGGGGGATAATTTCAAAGAAACACATGACCTTGTATATTTGATTATGAATAACTTTGTGACGTTTCAAAATTGATATGTATAAAATTAAAAAAGTATGACGGCTGCATGCTGCATAATTATTCTATGACATTTCGAAAGTAAGCCATTTCCAGTACTTAAAAGTTTAAAAGGGGCATAAACATGTCAAGAATAAAAAACATTGGTGAAGATGTTGAAAGTAAACATACATTTTAAGTTTCAAGTCAATACGTTTGATAGAATTCAAGATATTTGACTTTATACAAATCTTTAACAAAGAAATCTAAGTTAAAAAGGGGCATAAATCTAACAAATATCAAAACAGAGTTATGGGGATTGTTTCCTCAGGTGAAGATGTTAATGGTGGACACATAATTGGAGTTTCAAGTCAATACCTTTGAAAGTATTAAAACATATTTGACTTTATATAAAACTTTACCAAACGCCGACGCCGACGCCGACGCCGACGCCGACGCCAGGGCGATTGCTATAGCTTCCTTATTCTTCGAATAGTCGAACTAAAAATCGGACTTATAAGATTATAATAGTTCCGTTCTTAGCAGTGATCTCCTCTCCCTTGTGTAGTTGTTGTTGTTGGTAGAGATGAAAGGGAAACAACTCTTGCATGCAGTTGTTCCCAGTCAAAATAGGAAAAGTAAAATTTGGAAAATTATTGTTTCGTACTGGTAGCAGGACGAGTTTGGTGTAATTGGTTAAAAGCTATTATTTAGTCTACCCTTTTTTACACACACCTATTTCAGCTTGATTTTTACTTGAAAAAAAAATGAGCATAATTCCACTTTAAAAGTTTTTAATCAAAACCTAGACAACAAATCATTTACAAAAAAAAGTTTGCAGTTAAATGGTTAAATAATGTACAGGGTTTAAACGCTAACAACAGTGTAAACAGTGCCCGACTTTTTAAACCACTCGAAAACACATCGACATCTATTATTCGGATTAGAATTTTACACCAACAAGAGAATACTAGGAGTATTTGATTTACTGTCGTATAAAATACATTATATTGAAGTAAAATAAATTTAATACTACACTGAAATGAAAATGAATAAAAGCCATGATTTATCCAAAGTTTATACTTAAACTGCATATTTTGATATAATGGTGTTGCATGACATTACAGACTGTGGCCGCAACGGCTCTCCCGATAGTCACATTAAACCGTGACATGTATGATTTGAAACAAAACTACTTCAGTGGTACCTATTTTACTAAATAAAACAAATATGACATAAAATTTCATTTATAATTCATTATATTTCTGTAAACAATGGTATATAATACATGAAAGCCTTACCCTCTCCAGTTTTGGGAGTCTGAAACCGCAAACAATGTAATTATTATCAAGCCACAGAGAGAAATTCTTAAAACTACCGAAAACATTTTTTCTGTTTCATGTGGCGTCCTTGTTCTAACTCCTGTGAATGGTTTATGGTGTTAGTGCGGATGATAGTTTTGCGCATTTAGTTTGGACAAGGAAGTTTTGAAGAAAGGCACGCCTGATATATTTTAAGGATAGCAAACATTATAATATTTGTACCCGTATTATCATTGTATAGTATACCTTAACGGTCGAAATTTTAAATCAGATTCGAAATGAAAATTAGCATTACCCTTATTAGTGAATTATTTTACATTTGTAAGAACCATGCTTTGTTTACAAAAACACAATCATTCTTAAAGTGTGTAACTTTTGACAGTGAATATAATCTGAAAAGGTCGAGCTGGCCTGAACGAAACAGAAATCGTTGCTTTCTTTAGAAATATTGTTAGCTGACGTGCTCATGTTTCAATGCAACCTTCCAAATGGTTCTTAAGTCTTCCTATCGCACATTTACAAATGAAGACCTCTTTAAAACAGAAAGTGATAGTCCCTTTAAGAAGGAATGGCATAGCGTTCAAGAGATATCACTGCATTAGGGTGAGGATAAAAACATCTAGTCCGAAGCTTAGTGATAATCAAAGGACTGAAAGTGCTGGAGGGTCGATTGTCTCTGAACAACACAGACTGTACACATACGTGTGTAAATATCAGGGCAAACCATGCATGAGTAAAGTTATCAACAAACTGGAGACACAAATGTCCACAGAGTTTGACCTTTAACCATATGTGTAAACTTTACTTTTGATAGGAACCCATGTGCTTACCTTTTGCATTCAGTGACTACATGTATGTTCAACTACCCTATAAAGTATCATAGCTGTGAATGGTAACTGAGAAGTGGAATTTTACAAACCTGAACTGAAAATTCAAAGTTTGCACAACTTTTAATGTCATTCAAAAGTTATGGGATTTGCCCATAGGGTATTGTGTCAATAATACAAAATAAATTCCTATCTTAAATTGTAGGCAAAAACTGAACAATGAGCAAGATCAAAGAAGACACAGAGTAAATTAATAACTGAACAAGAAAAACAGTGATACAAAGTATCACAGCGGGCCCAAACAAAACGACATGTAAATATTCTAGAAATTGGTGATGATTGATGTTGAGGCATGGCCCGAAAAGAACCCAAGGAAACCAATTCTGGTTGTACAAGCAAAACCTGACACGACTACTGACTGAACTTTACTGTTATCGAATAATATGTATACAGTATGTCTTATTAACATTATCCTTATAAGTTTGACATGAATGAAGTTTTCTATGATTATTTGCTGTAAAACATTGAAAATGGTTTAAAGTCTTAAAATTATAAGTAAAACAGAAAAAAAATGTAAAAAAAACTGCATTAGATGGGTTTCGACCTCGCGTCCGCCGCCGTATGTCAGCGTGTTTCAATTTCCAGCATCTCTACCAACTGCTCTATGTCCGCCGACTATAGAGTTATAGGTAAAAAACGAGTTCTTATAAATTTGTATGTCCAAGTCGTTCGTTCGCGCATTAATAGTATTTACGATTAATTACACATTTAAAGAATAACAACGAAATAATATTATTCTATTCTGAAATGTTTTTAAATTAGATTTATTACTATATAATTTTGAAAACAGAAATCGCTATAATGCCTAACAACTGTTTATATGGAACTACTTGTTTGTATGTTGTGCGTTCGGCCGTAAGGGGCCGATATACTCTGTTAACTTTGGTTCGATTTTAACAATCGACCCAAAAACAAGGCTCTTCTTTGTACATATCTCTGACCGAGGATGACTGATTTCCTTATCCGCTATTGTTTTATTCATTATCCCTCTGTAGTAAAGGACGTCATTTTATGACGTTTCACTTGATTCTCTGCTATGGTGTGAAATGTGACCAGTGATAAGATTGAGCTGACTTATGTCAATATGATATATCACACTTACATATAGGCTTTTTTAAATGACATAGGTCATAGTGTACAAGAACGTAGAAGATACAGATGAGGATGATGTGGCAACAATATTTCACATCTTCAGTTTAGGTCCTTTCAGCGTCTCTACCATAGCAAAGCATAATACATTACACTCAAGACTTCCTAGTTTCATAACTGACCCTCGAGTCTACAATTTAATTCTTATATTTATTTACATCGGCCTCGATCTTTTAAGATATTCCTTGTCCAAACAAGACAGACAGAAACCTTTCAAAAGGGGACGAATGATGTCAAGTTATATGGTTAGAATACAATGACGACAGTAGAAAAGAAACAGGGTCTAGATTCAGTTCCCAGTATCATACAGATAAAAATATAGCAACATCATTTTATCGAAGCTGACATATTATTTAACGAGGTACTTATGGTCTTGATATTATTCAAGTTGTTACTGTATTAGTGCGTGATACACGGAATTTAATGTGACTTAACTAATAAAATAGCAGATGGCAATCATGATTTAATAGAGATATGCGATAGTTTATGAGATAAAATATCTTACCCATCATTCATTTTTAAACAAGGTTTATAGCTAGGGTTAGGTCTATATATAGAAAGCTTTTGTTGCAACTATTCACTATTATCGTGTTACAGAGATTTGATGCATGCTGTCTTCAAATTAAATTTATGCTCCTATATGTGATTGAAGGTTATGTCCACTGACTATAC
>JAFMSR010000013.1:18649364-18831864 GCA_022818135.1 Saxidomus purpurata | reverse complement strand
ATATATGATGCACTGCTCATATTGTATTCAAAAATAACAATTTGTTTAACATATTATTAACAATGGCCAGTCAACGCTAAACTATACACATCGACCTACCTCGACCTTGAGCAGGGAATTTGATATTACAGATACACGTCGCTGTTTAATTGTAAAGGAATTTGAATAAAAGTCTTATCAAATATCCTTCATGTCTTCTGCGGAGCAGGAAGTAATGTTAAATTAATGGCAAACATCGGCTACATACGAACTTGAATGGGTCCAACGAACTTCTTAATTTTTATTTATGTAAGACATTGTACTTGATATTTTCAATTGCACCTGACACCCAAAGGGTATTAAAAAAATTACCAAAAAAAATCCTAAAAAAAAAAAAAAAAAAAAAAAAACCTTTTTTTTTTTTTTTTTTGCCCCCCCCCCCCCCCCTCAAAAGAAAAAAAAAAGTTGTTTTTTTTTTTTGTTTTTTTTTTTTGTTGGTTGGAAAAACACAAAACGCGGCGGGGGGCGCCGCCCCCCCCCCCCCCCCCCCCCCCCCCCCCCTAAGATTGCCGCCCAAGGGTATGTTAACATTATTTGAGCCCATAAATATGCTAGTGTGCTGCGTAACATCAGCGTAAACAACTCCACCCAGCCAAATAAAACATAATTACACAAAGCGTGCGTGCGTGCGTGCGTGTGGACACTTAACTTGAAAGTTTCCTTCCAATGATTAATTGTGTGAGACATTTGGATGTCACATTTGTCCAGTTTCGGTACATCATGTTACATTTTGAACACACGCAGAGTCGCCGTTTTCTTCCGTTTACTTGCTTGTAATTGCGTATTTAGAACACGTAAACCATTTTTATGACACCTTTTAAGACAGCCATGTACCCGATTATTTTCCATATGATTTGATTTCATAAACTAGTGAAATTTATATCATTTTAATATATTTGTACAAGTACTATTCTTTCCTTTATGCAACATATTAGTACAAAACTTGCACTAATATGGTTGATTTCCTCTTTCCTTAAATATCAGATTAGTCAAGAAGATGTTCAAGGAATATATAAAAGGACAATGTATATTCTACTTCCCCCCCATTTTTTGTGTGTGTGGGTGTTTTTCCGGACTTAATTGAAAAATTTTTCAAGATAATTTGTTTTTTTCCTTTTTCCATTTTGCCCCATTGAATGTAAACATTTTTATGACACCTTTTTTAAACCCCCCCCCCTTTTTTTCCTTATTTTTTTTTTTTTTTAAATAAAAAAAATTTTTTTTTTTTTTTTTTTTTTTTTTCCCCCCCAAAAAATACAAAAAAACCATTACTAATATTTGACATAATTCAAAAAGATCCATATACATAACGGTGTTCAAATCCTCCAATCTACATGTATGTGAAAAAAGACAACAGACAAGATACACATTAACTATGTGAAGGCAACACACAACATGCTAAGTAATGCACTGAACAAACACACAAATTAAAGGCTGAATCACTTTACGTCGCTTCGGCTGCAAAAAAACAATGATCCAACAGAGTACGACTGAACACGTCACTGAAGAGAAACACGTGGTTAAATTTGAGAGCGGTGCTCATCCAATCGAATCGCTTTCAGGAGTTTTGGGGTGACTATTTACGGGCCGCCTTACACTTTTCTCGCGCGCTGTTCGCAATATTGTCACATCACAGCTAAACAATGTACTCGGCTATTTAATATGCCGCGAAAACCGCTTATGTATAATGCGCGGAATTATTTTTAGGTTTACCGAAGTGTTCTAAAATATCATGTTAAAGAAGAAGGTGTCAACCATCATTACTTTATTCTGAAAACAATCTCTTTAGTGTACATGTAAAAATGTATTTTACATGTTGTAATTGCATTATACCTGTTTGTTACAGAAAAGAAAAGTCTATCAAAGTAAAGGGTATATGGGTATTCTTTTATGATATGAAAAGCTACATGTCAGCCAATATTATACAACTTGAAAAGCGCATCTACTGATTTTTGTCATGAACCTTTGATTTTATCCATATTTCCTAGCTTATTTCTAGTCATTGTCTCTCTTGATGAAGCATGTATATAAATTCATACATACATTAACGAGTACATTTGCATGTTGTTCTGACAAAGCTCCACAAATTCAAATAAATTAAAATTCAAATTAATCATTTTGCGTTAAAATTTTGGCAACAACATGGATACCGGGTATATGCATTTTTGCAAATATTGATGCCTTCTACGTGCAATACCATTTGGCGATGCAGATCAGTAATGTTGCTCGTGCAAACAAAGCAACACCGTCAGGACGATAAATAAATAAGATACCCAGTATATTAAAAAAAACACCTTATATACGTTTTCACAACTTATATCCTTGTACATAATAAATGTACATAAAATATTTGCTACACTTCATGTAAAAACATGATATATACGAACAAGTCACTTTCTGCACTACTGAACATTCAGTTGCTTAATAAATATTGGTGAGTACACGATTTATGTACTATAAGAATACGCTTGTGGACGTATTAAAAAACTTAATAGTTGTGAACGGTGCTCTTACAATCGTCTAGATTCGATAGATATAAAGAGATCAATATACTGTCCGGTTAGGATAATTTTACAATGACGCAACAGAAGAGTCTACATTTATCGGGTAAACACGTTATCTTATTACAAGGGAGAGCACTAGGCATAATTAATGTCAATATATATTATATTGTACATTACATCAGTAGGTTACGACTCCGGTAAAAATCTTGATTATTTTGATTGTGCCGAACAGGAGTTCATATATCGACATGTACATTCAAATTTTTATTCATTTTTTTCTCAGTAAGATAGTTTTAATTTATTTCTTCTTCTTTTTTGTTTCATTGTATGTTTACTTCTATAATCGTTTTAATTCATGTTTTTTTCTGATTGTACTAATAACAAATCACATAGTATCAATCAAATGAAGATCAAAATTTGCCTTTATTTGACAATTCATCAAACAGCAACAGTTCAAAGGAACAAAGGACCTTCATAACTTGCTGAAGAATTGTCTAGGACAAGTAATCGTAATTTTGGTCTAGTACTAGTTCAATGTACATGATGCCAGTAAAAAAGCACGAAGTGCTCGTGTTTGAAATGAATATAGAGTCGATTTTGACTTTCATATACTGTTTATTGTTTTTCTAAAAAGATTGAAAAAAACATATATGTACATAATTGAGATTTTATCTGAAGTAATGCTGAAATAATTAAATTGAAAAAATATTAAGCTTCGATGAGGATCGAACCAGTTCATAAAATCTCTATATGTAGACACCCAGCGCCTTACCCACTGCGCCAACGCACCGTTCTATCGAATGTTCATTTATTTCTAAGCCTATATCCCGTTCCTTTATACATGCTCAACCTGTTTATGCAATGCTTGTAAACTTTTGTGTACACATATATCTGCTACGTCACTTTCACATTATCCAAACCAGGTTTTTATACATATCAAATTACGACGAATTCAAACCTGTATTTTAACTGCATAAAAACATTTTTTATGCTTTAGATATGCGATTTCTATCTATGATGGAATTTACAATAGTTCATATAGTTTTGGATTAATTGTTTTTCAAATAATAAAACACGGAGTGTCCGGTAATTATTTTCCCAATGTGGCTATTAAAGAATTATGTTACCCAAATTCCGGCCTCAATCGTCAACAAGATTATGGAAGTGGCTGATTAATACAAAAGGTTATAATGAAGGAAGTCCTTTTCTCCGTTTTTGGTCTTTATATACTGTCAGAGAAGTTTTTATTCCTCTACAGTCATGCCGACGGTTTACAATTAAAAGAAATCGTTAATGACACATGCATTTATTTTATTGTTTAAATTTAATGTAGAACGTTAACAAAAATATATAAAAAATATTTTATGGACAGTTAAATAATCGTGATTAGGCTTTGCCAGTAAAATGACCTGAAAACGTAAGAAGACATCTAACAAATCAAAAGCTTCTTTTACCTAAAGTGCAGACTATGAAATGATATATAAATAGATCTAGATTATGCCGGGACTAAGTTTGAGGGACGATTATAAAAAACTACACCTGATATATAAATATTGTATTTTCTTAAATATAAATAACTTTCATTTTGAAATTCATACTTTTACGCTTTGTTTAATTTTTGGTTACAATTTTGATAAATAACACGAAAACAAATCAACTTACCCCCTCCAGGTTTGGGACTCTGTTAATGTCACCAAAGCAATTATTATCAAACAAAAAGGTATTCCTAACTGTCTCAAACACATTTTCTTCAGATTCATGTGTACTCCGCTTGCTCTGCCTTTCTCACGGTGTATAACTAATGCTAGTTTGGCGCACGCGATTTATGACACGGAAGTTTTAAAATATCATGCCGAGTATATCTATATATAATTACAGACTGTAGTATTTAATTTACCAAATAAGTATCGATACAAAAACACAGTTTCCTTTAATAAGGCCAGCTAATTTGTATACGTATATTGTGATGAATATTTCAATACCGGTATTCAGTTGAGGTGGTTAAAGTAGACTTGCGGAGAACAATTGGAGTTGGCTGGTGTAAGTTCAAATCTCGGTACCTGTATAAGTGTTAAGGAAAATTAAAAAAGATATATTACTATTTAAACATTTAAATTGGCTTTTTTATATTAACTTTACTTCTTTTCAATAAATTTTGTATCATCTGGTGTAAATTCATACAAGTATTGTATGGAATATTTTTAACTTGCTATAAAGAATAAATAAATTACAGAAGTCAATTTTCCTACTCGTTCATAAGAAACTGATACTTAGTTTAATATATTAATTAGAATAAGTGAATACTCGGAATCTCATGCTGTTACCCCATACTCTCTCCGATTGGGTTTTCTAGGCCCGCTAAACTTAATACGTGGTGATTAAAAGATGTATGGAGACTTAAGTACTAGATCGAATATATTCGTCTCTCTTCATTGAAAAATGGAGGTAATTTTGATATGAAAACCGTAGACACAGTCTATTGTTTTGGAAATGCAAGAGTTGTCGTTTGTTATTGAGTTGTCGTTCGTTTCGTTTCACGTTTCAGACGCCATCTCCGCGGAGAAAAATACAGAAAAGTGCGTTTCACGTCTTAGGCGCGCCATCTCCGCTGAGAAAAATACAGAAAAGGGCGTTTCACGTCTTAGGCGCGCCATCTACGCTGAGAAAAAAATGGAAATATGATTTCTTTTTCCATTAAACAACCTTTGACATTAAAGTATCGAAGCACATTCGACTAAATTATATACAATACTATATTTCATCAGGATTTACGATCCCTGATTTTATTTAGCTGATTTTTTCACCAATTATGTAATCTGTTGGTGAAGGCGTCTGCACCTGAATACTTATGCAAGTATACTTTTACGCATGATTTCGAATCCCATCCAAACCCAATATTTTATTTTGCTTTTTTTTCTACTGTTTTAATCATCACTTTCAGCTTTTAGACCATTTTAAAATGTATTACGGCAAATAATCATAAAAATCTTCATTCAACAGCCTATAGAGGACATAGATATACTGTATAAATATATTTCGATAACATTAAAGTTTTTTTTTCGATACTAGATGTGGTGTCGTTTCGGGTTTTGCATGTTCAACCAGAATTGGTTTCCTTGAGTTATTTTTGGGGCCATGCCTCAACATCAACCATCACACATTTCCAAAATATATTCATGCAAGTATTGTTTGTGGGCCGGCTATGATACTTTGCATCACGGTTTTTCTTGTAGTATTATCATGTTAGTACAAAAATAACTACGCGTATTTGGATCGATATGAAAACAAGTGACTGACCTAAATCAAGACCAATGTACCTGCATTTATAGTATCAAATTTCTAAAACTATTTCGTCCGACGTTAAAATGTTTGTAAATAAGAATAGTTAACCTAAATATAAAATACTTGATTAGCTCCATTCATTTTAATTCGACCCTATAATACAAACAATAAATAAGCAGTATTTCGTATATCGTGTAACAAAAAAGAAAATAACTGATGCGAGACATCAGAAGCACCACAAAGAATTCTTTTATTTTTATTATTTATTAGTATTTTTGTATCAAGTAAAGTATTGGAATAAGGCATTTAGACCACCCTTAATTGTCTTATATATAGCTACTATACGCCAAATTGTGCTTTTGTTATGAAATTATTAGATACCTATATGACGTAGATATGTTCTCCAGTTCTTTGCAACATCGAAGGCACGTTTTGGTTTAAACAGTATTTTATTGATGATTCTAATATGCCTACGGTATATTTCTATAGTCAATTCGAGTGCATTAATATGATTAAAGCACTGGGAAAAGTAGGCGGAGTTTCGGATATGGAAGTAGCTCCTTCCGACTTTTCTTTTTTACTCCCACGCGAAAATAAAATATAGAAATGGAAATAATATCAGTATAAATACATCAGTCGCATGAAAAAGATTTGTTTAAGAACCTAAATATTATTTTTGATTGCGTCAAGTAAGCCTTAGAATACATTCACCTTGTTTTCCTTAAAAAGGCCAAGACATTCAGGACTAACAGTCATACAATGTTTTGATTCCGGGAGACAAAACTATGAATGAAAACGTTTACGTCATCACACTGACGTCATTACTTCACGTTAAAACGTTGTACAGTTCAAATTAACGGTACGCATTTAAATCGATTGGCTGCTTTGTTAGGTTCTGAATCTGACGTCTTCTGCATAATGTCAGTCAAGTATTTCTTTTTATATTTTATGTATTAGATTATTAAAATTAAAAAAAAGTTTGTATAATATAGTTATGTTTGATATCTTAAATGGTTGCCCGAATAGGGGAGTGAATTCCAACAGCTACTATTTATGCTATTTAACACATTACACCCGAACTGAAAAAAGGTCCGTAGAAGTTACGATAGTTTTCAAAAAATCGGCTTCTAAGAATCGAAATAATCTATGTCTTGGAGTGCTTTATCGAAATTGAAGCATTTCCCGTCGTTAATGTGCCTGCGTAATAAATCACTCGGGCTTCGCCCTCGTGAATTATTCCGCCAGGCACATCACCTTCGGGAAATGCCTCAATTTCGATAAAGCACTCAAAGACATAGATTATTTCTTAATTAGGGAGATTTAGACATACTGCAAATATATTAATATAAAGTTAATAAATAAAATTGTCATTAATTAATTGAATTTATATTGAGCTTGTCATTGGACTGAAGACAGTCGTATTGGCCTGAAACTGGTCTAGGTAGCTGACTGCTAAAATGAGGTGTCCACTGACGCTACTTGTGCTGTATGTTATAACCAATGACAGTGTATTTTGTTTCTTTTATGTTCTTTTGTTACTATGAAGTTCAGCCAAAACAATATCTGTGTTTCAGCCATCCCGACCCTACCTGGCGAATATCCCTGACCCTAGAGTTCCCCCATGTAGTGTGTCCCTACCCTACCTAGCATTCTTGGGACAGTTGCCGTAAACATAGATTTTTTTCTCTGCTAAAACTGAATCTATAATTAGAAAGCGAATTTTCAGAACAGCGGTGAAAATATTTTAGGTGCCCGTTATTTGGTGACTTGACAAAATATTGAAGTTCGTAACCACGTTCACTACTTCCTTGTAAAAGCGTTAAATCGTTTCGTTTTCAATAGATGATGAGAGTCTATACTATAGCTCAACCATGCGTAAATATTGAACTTATAAACAAGTATTAACTTTAAAACATTTTCATACGAGAAAAGGTATTCCCCATTTACATTGACATGTAAAGAAATGAGTAAGCAAAATGATGTTTTCTTTTCTGCATCTTCGGAACATTTTCTATTAATATGAGGGTAGTTCAAAAAGTTTCCAGAAAGCAGTCATATCTCTTTCGTTAATCAAGAAAAGAACATGAATCCGGAGCAAAGACACTTAGGGAAATGTTAAGCTATACAATATAAAAGGAAAATCATGGACACACTTTGTGTCAGGTTGAGCTTTGAGGATGTATAATTGTCCGTCGTCCTTACGTCCATCAACTATTACTTCAAACGACGTCTTATCTGAAACCGTGTTTTAGATATTTAAAGTCTTATCTGAAACAACTGTTTAGGTATTTAAAGTTTTATCTGAAACCACTGTTTAGGTATTCAAATTCTAATCTGAAACCACTGTTAAGGTATTTGAAATGTTATCTGAAACCAGTATTTAGGTATTTAAAGTCTTATCTGAAACCACTGTTTAGGTATCTAATGTCTTATCTGAAACCACTGTTTAGGTATCTAAAGTATTATCTGAAACCACTGTTTAGGTATTTAAAGTCTTATCTGAAACAACTGTTTAGGTATCTAAAGTCTAATCTGAAACTACTGTTTAGGTATATAGTCCTATCTGAAACCACCGTTTAGGTATCTAATGTCTTATCTGAAACCACTGTTTAGGTATCTAAAGTATTATCTGAAACCAATGTTTATGTATTTAAAGTCTTATCTGAAACCACTGTTTAGGTATCTAATGTCTTATCTGGAACCACTGTTTAGGTATCTAAAGTCTAATCTGAAACTACTGTTTAGGTATATAGTCTTATCTGAGACCACTGTTATTTTTGTCATGTTTTCAAAGTTAAGCCTTGAATAGCTCCAGATTACCTAAGAGAACATTTTAACCCTGTACACTCATTACACAATCATTGTTCAAGGTTTAGGATAACTTCTTGTCCCCAACCTGATGATCCATCCAGGCTTAATTTCAATGACAGTGGTTGTTTATGTATTCCCAAGGTGAAGGGATTAGGTAAAAGTCTTTTGCTTATCAAGGGTTTATCCTTTGGAATAACTTACCATCGTTGAAGCGTAATACTACAGTTTTTAAGCATTTTAAGAAAGCTGTCAAACATCATTTGTTGTCCTAGTTTTAACATTGTGTCATATCATTCTGAACGATCTCTTTGCATGATTAGTGTAATGTTTGGATAGATATACATGGTCCATTACTTTTTAATCTAGTCAGTGCTTTTATTGTCATAAAACTGATTGATGCTCATAAAACTGAAAATTAAGTCATACAGTTCTTTGATCTTATGCATACAATGATGTTGTAATAACCTAGGTATGTGATACTATACAAATGTGATACCATTGATTCATTTGAAGTAAGCAATCATGCCTTTCCGTGGTGTGCCATCAATGTCAAGGACCACAATGGAAATAAGGAAGAATCACTTTTCCCTTTTTTGTGTTATCCATGGTATTGATGTGAATATCATGGTTTACAAACTTGTGTATGCAGTCAAACCTGTGAACAAAGACCACTGTTGGGAAGCCTAAAATGTTGTCTTTGTTTGCAGGTGGTCTTTATTTACAGGTGAGTCTACTACACATTACTAGTGCACGGTGATCTCTCTGTTGGTCTGTATTCACAGGGTGGTCTCTATTCGGATGTGGTATTTAACACAGGTTTGACTGTACATCTAAGCATCTGTATATGTATGCATCATGTTTGTTTTAACCATGTTTGTACATCTGTGATATATTGAAATAAATCTATCTATCTATCTACTGGACTAATGTTGATGAAACCTGACAGGGATGTCCCTTACATAAAACTCTACCAAAAGTGTTAAAAGAATTCCTGTCTATGCAGAACTATGAGCTTTGGCAACAAATAGAAAAAACTTTTAAAATCTTCTTCTCTGATATTTGGCATGAAGCATTGACTAGTAGACCTATACCAAAAGCGTTCAAATCAAGACCCCTAGGTTAAAATTGACCCCGCCCGGGGTCACTTGATTTTACATTGGTTTCTTCAGGAAAAACTTTAAAAATCTTCTTCTATAAAACCACAAGGCCTGGAGCTAAGATATTTAGTATATAGCATTGTCTAGTGGGCCTCTACCTTTGTTCAAATCATGCCCCTGGAGTCACTTGATTTACATAGACATATATAGGAAATCCTTTAAAATTTTCTTCTCCAAAACCACAAGGTCTAGAGCCTACATGTTTAATGCGTAACAGTGTCTAGTGGACCTCTTCAAAAAGTGTTCTAATCATGAAACCATGGTCAAACTGACCCTGCACAGGGGCTCACTTGGTATAGGAAAAACATTTATTAGTCGTCCTCTATTAAGTTTGTTCAAATCATGCCCCTGTGGTCAAAACTGACCACGCCCGTGGGGGAGTCTCTTGTCTTTATATAGAGTCAGAGGTGAACCCTAGCTTCCAATGAGTTCTTATAGCAACCACTGATTTACCAGGCAACCACTGACTTCCTTAGCAACGGTTACTTTCTTAGCAACCACTGACTTCCCCTAGCATCCAGTGATTTACCCTTCAAATAAGTGACTTCCTTATCAGCTTAGGTACGTGCACTGGTACTTAGGTGAGCGATGTAAGGCCACCATGGCCCTCTTGTTTCATTCATATATCTCCATGGATTTTAAAAACAGTTTTAAACAGATTTTTAATAACCAAAGTGTTTCCGTCGTTTAGATTGTTTATACACTCAGTTCCAAAAGAAAGTGTGCACTTCTTAATTTTAAATATTTCAATATTTAGCAGACGTATCGGCTTCAATTTTCGCACACTATATCTCATGTGTATTTGTCATCGATCGATTGCAAAATCTAATATATAGGCTTTCAGAAAAGCAGTCGATGAAAAATCACAGAAAGCAAAGTGCACACTTTCTTTTGGAACTGAGTGTAGTCCTTGTCAATACTCCGGTACGGCTTTCATGCATACTGTTACCTGACAAATTTTAAAATTTTAGGGAGTTTTATTTTACATGACTGCAATACCCAGTCCGTTTTGTCCGAAGTAATGTCTATGTAGCCAAATTGTGAAAAATGCCAGACACCAAGATAAGTGTGCGAGCTCCCAGACCACACACGCGTTGCCAGCGTAAATTGGGGCTCGGTCCACTTTGTGTCGTGGTTTCTTAATCATATGGCAGAATTAGAACCATCGCCACAGCGCACTCACGTCTAAAAAATCATATAGAACATAGAAGGACACTTTCACCTTTTCTAAAACTGTGAAAACACTATAAAAGATACATTCGCTGTGCAAACGGTTTTGAAAAGTTAAATATCTTGACTTGACAAATATCATTATTTTAAAATATTTGAAAATGAATTAGTCTGTTTGGGTGTTTTTGCAAGTAACTTGTATTTTATATGAAATAAAGAACAAACGCGCGAAGATGATCATTTTCTAAGCCAAATATCCAGTCACAGAAATCAGTTTTTGTACCTGTGCAAACGGATTCATAAAGCACAATAATTAATCTTTTAACATATATATATATATTATACATATCCTAAAATAATTAGATTGTTTGTTTTAGAATTGTTTTCATTTAATACACATTTTTTCATATCGCTCGGAAATTGCAGAGCAGTTCCGATCATTTCCGTAACTTCGGAAAAATCTTACGAAGGAATGCACATAGCAGACGAATTTATGCGTGTATATTTTGTTATGTCAATGTATGTTGGAAAGATAATATGTTATGTAAAATACAAAATATAAGATTAAATGCAAACCGACTATTTCAGCAGGAATACGCGAATTATAATGAAATAAAACATAGAACTAAAAAGGCGGCGTGCGACGATCAATCTCAAATATGTAAAGAAATTATGTGTTCACGGTTTATAAAGCATTATATACCTTGCATACATTATCATAATCTAAATAATTGGTAACTGGCATACATATACATTTATGCAACTTGATCTAGGTGTGTCAGAGAATTAAATCACATCACTGTTTTCTAACTAAGCATTTAGCTTAACCGGTCATTGTCATTGTAAACTTGAAGATTGCTATTTGTTGTAATAGCTTTTGAAATATTACTGAAACACTGACAGGTGTTAGTAAGATTTCTCAGGTGTCAGTTTATACTATACATGTAAAGATCACATTTTTAATATTCCGATACGGCCAAAGACAAACCGAATTAAATTTCAGAATTGTGTTTAAAACAGATCTTCAAATTTAATGCTTTTATAAATATGTTACGGTCACTTTCTTAATTAACAAGTGCATTGACACTTTTACGAGGTGCTGAACATTTTCCCCAGGCCCCGCTTAAATAATATATATTTACCGAGATGTCACTGCAAAACAATCCTAAAGCGTGCTAACTTAGTACGATTTAGATCCGTATTGCACCACACCCTCGGGGTGTTAATGTAATCCGTGTTAATTGCATTGTATTAATATGCTGTACTCGGGCCAAATTAAAATTTAAAGAACCAGGAAGTTAAACAGACTGAAGTGTTGCCCTTTTTTAAGACTAAAAAACTAATATATTTAGTTTTGATATTTTACATTTTGAAACTTTTATGAAGAATAAATGGTGATATACTTATTTACAAATCAAGCACATTATATTGGAAGACCTAAACATTAACTACACATTATCACTGTGGTGTAACCGAGACGGTTAACATTTTTTCGGAATTTCCAAGATGGCGGACGAGAGTGGATGTGAAAAGTAGGTGTCTTACTTTTTTCCTCGTAACTAGTTAAAAACGAATTTCAGAAATGAAATTCTTACACAGACCGATAGAAAAATGATTTTGCCATTCTAGGCTTTATCCGTTTCATTAAACAGTGTCTACTTTTTTTAAATAGCGTTGATAAAAGTGAACCAAATGCCGGTGCTCCGAAATGAAGCGAGAGGTCATGTGTGTTTTTACTCGGCAAAAGTTCATTCTTTTGATGGATAAGTCCACCAAAACCACTCCTCAGTAGATTCTGTTGTTATCTTAAAGAACAAAATACTTTATGTTGATATATGTACAGGAAATGGACAAAAAAGCCACTTACACGAAATATGCTCTGTACGGTCCATATACATATGTTGAATCACACGTTTCTTTCACTGTACGGTTCGTATATGCATAAAACTGTACGGTGCGTAGCAAAATTTAAACAAAATTACTGTACGGTCCGTAGATGAAACCTAGATGAAACAGTACGATGAGTTTTTGTAACATATAGTTTGAAGCTAACATAAACATAAAGAGCTTACATGAGCGTATTGCACTGTAATGATAAATAATTGCAAATAAATCTAATTCACATAGGCTACTTTATCAGTTGGTAGATTTGTTTATTTTGTAATATTTGGTATGAGACGCCTAAATACATTTCCATAGACTTACATTATAAGGGTTTCTTCCGGTGCGACTACCCAAAATCTCACCGACTGCTGAAATGAACTTTATTTTGTAGAATCATCCTAGTCCCACATAAAAATAACAAAATTTATACATGTGATCCAATACTTTATGCCAGTAATTTGGAGCTCAATGACACCACCCCATTTTTGTGGCAGTTGTAGTGGTCACCGACCAAATATTTTCAAATACCAAATATTTTGATTATAATTTATATCCAGATTTTTCTCTTCATATTTCATTTGTGATCTATCATGCAGCGATTATTTCAAACTAATTTTTCTTGTATGCATCCACTTAGTTTCAGCCAATCAGCAATCAAACACATAGTGTAGGTCCGCATGTTCCCTAGACAAAATAACCTGCTTCCGGTTTTCACCGATTTAGGCGTCTCATACCATTTTCGCTAAAAAAAAATTTATACAATATCTACAAACTGACATATAGTTTCACATTGAACTTTCATGATCATTAGAAGTCAAGTCATGGCATCAAAATGTAGAAGAACATTGAATGCTAGTTTATTTCTGACAGTATTCATATCATTCAAAATCTCTTATTAACGTTATATATTGTCTTCATGTTCGTTTTCTTCATTTTTAAAAGCATGTCCCGGAAGTATCATTTAATCTATACAAATATATACAGTTGTACTTAGCCGGAGCTGTTAAAACTGCGACAATTAAAACCGTATTTACGGTCGCAAATGTCAAAACCACTAAATAGTTGCCCCTTTTCTAACGCAAAAATTGAATGTGTTTTAATGCGATAATTAAAACGTCGTTGGATTCTGCGACTGTATATACGTTATTTAATAGTCGCAAATTTAAACGACGTCACCGATCAGAAACGACGTTACTGTGTGACACCGGTCAACAAGTACTTCCGGGTCGTTGTACCTTAGAAAGTAGTTCTTTGGAGATTTGAAGTCTCCATTTTAGAGCTGTCTGTGGATGGCTTGATGAAATGTATAAGTTGTATTTATTGTTGTTCTCTAACAGTTGTTTTGTTTGTCTTCAGGAATACATTTTGTGATGGAAGAGTTCAAATATTACTACGCGCCGGCATACATGACAGCTGTGTATTGGAAATTTGTACAGTGTCTCCAGATATTGAGTGATAGCAAAAAGTTCATTGTTGACAATGTAACTTTTCTGGTGTAGATTGACTGTGATAATGATGAAGATGAGAAATATGGACAGCTGATTGCTTGAATTTTGTTGTGAAAGCCAGAGGAAATGTGCAAAAGTGCTCTTATTACGATAGAATCAAATGGGACAAAAATGACCGGTGTAACACCTTACATCGGTACTGCGTTAGAAACGTCGATAACAGCGTTCGCATAGAAAATAACCCTTTGCATTTATTCACCGTTTGTAATATCTGGTCATGTTAAAACCGAAATAACATCCCTTTCAGCGTTGTTATGGTCTAATAAACAATGATTTGGAGTACTGATACGCAGTTATTAGCCACGAATGCCGGAATTTTAAACAATGAACACTGAAGGAACGGACGTTATTTCATAAATAAACAATATCGTTCTATTCTAAAATTATTTATTTTCATTTGCTTATTGTTATGTTATGAATATTATAATATTCTATTCTAATATGAATATGTACTAATACATATAGCCATATTTCTCTTTCCTTGTGATTATTGTTCACTTTTATACATACTGTTTGCTTTTCTAGATTTGTTTATTTTATACATGAAGGTATTTACAGAATTGGAGATGTATTATTCAATGATTGAATATTTTACGTTGTAATTAATAACCAAAGATTGGCATATTTTTTATCTTTTTTATAATATTTATGCCTTCTTTTTTTGTTTTATTTTCTAATTTTTATGTACCTAGACGGGCTTGATTTTTTTATTCATATATAAAAGAAAATGATGAAAAGGTTCAAACATATAAAAAGGATTTTTCTACAATGTGTACATAGCGCAACATATAATTATCATATAGTTTCATAACATGTATCAATTTCTTACTGACATATTTCTGAGTTAAAAATAACCAGTCGGGATATGAAATGGGGAAAAATACATTTAAATGATGCATGCAAAAAGCATTCTAGTTGAATAAAATAATACGTATTATATTATTGTGTTTGTCTCATGGCATAGTACCCACAATCACATATTTTCAGGTGGTTTTTTTTTGCAGTCGATGATAACTTCATATTCTTACACCACACTGACAATACACCACACTGGCAATGCTGTTAGTATACGAACTACTCAGTGAAAAGTCTGTTCAAACAAGTAGAAGAGTCGACGTATCATACGTAAATTGTTTTCGTTCAATGATTATTCTGCATGTGTGTATTCAACTTTCTACATTGTCAAGTTTAAGTCCATGACGGACATGCGGCAATATTTTTGTTTCACATGCTTTGTGGTTTTCTCGCACTGAAAATCGGTTACAATGAATACCGGAATCGACTTCACTACCGGAATCTACCGGAATCGGTTTTCGATTACCGGAATCTACTTAGTACAAGCGTTCTATATACTTGATTGTATTAAATACATATAAATATGATAGAATATATGATATTTGACTCGTATGCAAAGTTTTAGAAAATAATATTAAGCCAAAAATGACTTTGGGAGGTTTTTTTGTTTATAGTTCATTATGTTACAGTCGGTGTTAATAACATGTGCGAACCTGTGAGAATCACAATTATACCTCAATGATATACATGTAGTTGATAGAGTATAACTATTTTGAACGTTACCTTTTTGAAGAAATGATTCTGAAATGATAATACTTTACAGGTCATAAGCTAATACAGCATTTTGACTGTAATTAAAAATTGTACCATTATTTGTTTTCTAAGTTATGCTTGAGCTATTTAATTTGCGTGATGTTTGTGTGAAATGTTAATTCATTGAAATGTTTTACTTATTATCTGATATATGAATAAAATCTAGATATTTATCAAAGAATTGCGTTATTTGTTTCATCCATTTGCCATATCCCTCAAAATATTTAATTTGAAGCCCCAGCATTGCACAACCACAGTCTCGTGCTATTCACCTGCACTCTTTTAATCAACGGCCAATTAAAGGCTGCAATTTTACACCTGTGGAAATGGGACAGAAATTGTTATCACTCAGACTTATGTATGAAAGAGACGATTATAAATATCAAAATACAAACAAATATAATTGCCGAGTAATGTTTTTTAAGTAACCGCTGAACCAGTTTTTATTATTTGCACGTGCCATCTTTTTGATTAACATATATGTGAGATGTGAGATTTTTAATTATTGGTGAAAAAAAAAAGAGTCTGATTTTTATATATATATATTTTTAATTTGGCTAAACACATTTTTATTGAATGACCTTTTAAAAGCAATTTGAAATAAAGTCCTTTGATCGTAATGTGTAATTACGCCTTCATTTATTAATCAAAAAGTACTGGCCCCGATTTCACGAAAATACTTAAGTAATTGCTCAGCTTAGTACGTTATTTGAAAGTCTATTTGTTACTAGAATTAAGGATATTATTTGTTATTAACGATAGTCTATGTCTTAATGAAATTAACATGCTGAAAGAATAAAATGATAAATAATACTAAATGCAATTCAGATAGCGAAACATCCATTTGAGTACAACTCAAGAATTTAAAAAATTACTTAAATAAAATACTTGCTATAAAACAACATTTCCAGCACAAGTACTGACAAGTGTATATAATTGTAATAAATGGGTAAATACAATTCTGACAAGCTTGAATTCTATAAAGGAATAAAAATGTAAGGAGTTATGAAGTGTTGAAATAACTTGAGAATGTTGCTGAGTAATAATTTCCGTATAATCGGGGCCTGAACTCGTTTCATTTTAAAATGAATGAAGAAGGTTCTCTGTATGTAAGTGACTGTTATGCATTGTAGGGTATTTTGTTATATTGAAAATAATGGGAATAGTCGAGCGTTATATGCCGTGCGAACATTTTCGCCTGTAAGAGATTTGACTTGGTAAAATAAGAGCTACTTGTAATTGTGTTTCTGGGACTTTGAACTGAAAGGCTAATATTACAGTAACTTACACAGCTTTTTAAATTCATTTAACGGTTGGATTATAAGGCACCTTTTGTCAGATAACGGAACATTTATTTTCATATCAATGTAAAAATATTTACACGCGACCACTGGTGTAATTTCAGACTACATATACTGCCTTGCTGTCGAACCGTAGAAATGCTTTGACAATACGAAATAGATGATATATCTTTGAGGTATAATTGTGATTCTCACAGGTTCGCACATGTTATGAACACCGAATGTAACATAATGAACTATAAACAAAAAAAACTCCCAAATTCATTTTTGGCTTAATATTTTTTTCTAAAACTTTGCATACGAGTCAAATATCATAAATTCTATCATATTTATGTGTATTTAATACAATTAAGTAGATACAACGCCTTTATTAAGTAGATTCCGATAATCGAAAACCGATTCCGGTAGTGAAGTCGATTCCGGTAACCCCTGAAAATGGATTCCTGGCTGGTTCAAAGTTCTAAGATACCTTTCCAGACTTCCTTGTCCGTTTACCACGCCTTCGCTCCTCTGTATCGAAAGAGTGATCCCTGAAAAATATTAATTATTATGATCATTTTCATTACCGATATTATTTCCGGAATTAACTTACGCAATACGCTCATGTAAGCACTTTTTGTTCATGTAAGCTTCAAACTATATATTACAAGAACCCATCAGTACGGTTTCATCTACGGACCGTACAGTAATTTTGTTCAAATTTTGCTACGCACCGTACAGTTTTTATGCATATACGAACCGTACAGGGAAAGAAACGTGTGATTCAACATATGTATATGGACCGTACAGAGCCAGGGTCCGTAATATACGGACCCTGACAGAGCATATTTCGTGTAAGTGGCTTTTTTGTCCATTTCCTGTACATATATCAACATAAAGTATTTTGTTCTTTAAGATAACAACAGAATCTACTGAGGAGTGGTTTTGGTGGACTTATCCATCAAAGAATGAACTTTTGCCGAGTAAAAACACACATGACCTCTCGCTTCATTTTGGAGCACCGGCATTTGGTTCACTTTTATCAACGATATTTAGAAAAGTAGACACTGTTTAATGAAACGGATAAAGCCTAGAATGGCAAAATCATTTTTCTATCGGTCTGTGTAAGAATTTCATTTCTGAAATTCGTTTTTAACTAGTTACGAGGAAAAAAGTAAGACACCTACTTTTCACATCCACTCTCGTCCGCCATCTTGGAAATTCCGAAAAAATGTTAACCGTCTCGGTTACACCACAGTGATTATATAAATCGATGATTAAGAACTTTTACTTAAATGGTTATGGATTTCATGGCAAATACTTTTTTTCTCTTTATTTTAAATAAACAGTACATTTTAACCAACAAGAAATGAAACATGTAGTTTTACTTGTTATGTCAGTTAATGCGGTTTATCACTATGGGAGAAAATGAAATTTCTTTCAAAAAAATTTTTTGTTTGTTTCCTTTTATGGATGCAAAAATAAGATATTTTTGCGCTAGCTTTAGCAATTCTGCAACAAATTTGTTACAAAATACCAAATAGCCCCATGCTGAAATAATGTGCACTTTCGGGATAATCCGAGGATTTCCGTTCATTTCCGGATGTATACGAATTCAGTGTCAGCTTCGGTAAACGATAGTAAAATCCGACATCGATTTTTCAAATGAAATCTCTGTGGGTCTAATTCTGCCATATGTTGGTCCAAACAGGCTTTCTTTTCGAACCAATGAAACTGTTTTTAATCATATATACATTTTGTACTTTATATTTAACGAGAGGACCATTATATGGCCATACATAGCTGACTTGGGAACCTGGTCAAAATTTCATCCCTGTAACTTCAAAAGAACGAAAGTAGGTCAATAGGTCATGGTCAATATCACATGACAAACTTAGATGTGACAGTCGTACATATTCTTTGTCAATATGATAAGGATAACATAGAGGTGCTGGAGTGTAAACATAGTTACTTATTGCAAGTTTTTTTTTAATCAGGGGCCATTACTCTCAAAGTATTAATCGAATCAAACCTGTAATCGAACTAATAATCATGAGATCGTCTGATTATACACATTCTGTGTATATATGATTAGAATTGGTGAAGAAATGAAGGCGCGCGGAAGAATGTAAACTTTTTTTTAATTCTCGGCTTCGGACATCCGGGTACTGAAAAAAATTTTACATTCGGGAAAGGTGATTGCTCGGCTGTCATCGCTGGCTCTATGCATCTTTAACTTTGAATAATGCAATAACCAAGATTAGAAATGAAAGAAGACGACGATCCTCCATTACCTTGAAACTATCAGATTTTATTATAATAATTCTATGTTGTCAAAAGCTTTTTGTTTCGTTTAAAATAAATTTAAACTTGCACAAGAGTCAACGGTAAAGACTGAGTTTTCACCTTTTACCGAATGAAGAAATGAACGCGACCTACTAAACCGATTGGAGAATAGTACACTTTTTGTTTATTCAAGGGCCATAACTCTCAAAGCATTTATCAGATCAAGCCAATTAATGTGTCCCACCTAGTCTTTTTTGTACGATACATCAAACCATGGTCTATAAATCGGTCATGTCAAAGAATATAAAAATCTTTCACTGGCTGCACATATAATTGGGTTTATCTGGTTCGAGGGTAACTGTTTTGGCGGTAAAAATAAATAAAAAAACAAGTGACAGGAAATTGTCACAAAACCAGGTTTTCATTTTCCAGTCTGCTGGCCGAGCGCAAATGTGTTTTAAAGTCAGTAGATATACATAATGTGAAAAAGAAACAAAGGTCTTCTTCTATATATTACATGTGTAAAAAAAGCAAAGGGCCATAATTCAGGCAAAATTGATCCAAACACAAAACCCAGACAATATGCACGAGGGCACTTGATGACAACAGTTGTGTGAGAGTTTGGTTTAAATATCTTGAGAAATGTAGGAGGAAGTGGGCACGTGACAGTATTCTTCTATATATAACATATGTGGAAAAAAAGCAAAGGGCCATAATTCAGGCAAAAATTATAAAAAAAAAAAAAAAAAAAATTGCTGTGGGGTTTGAACCGCTGGCCTCATGAGAAATTTTGTCATCTTACTGTAACAGAATACTCCAAAGTATAGTTACAGGACTGGTAATCTATTTTAAAAATAGACAGTAATAACAGAGTATTCTCCCTTTTATAATAACAGAGTATTCTCCCTTTTATATATACTTAAATAAGGAGACACAAAATTGCTAACGGACGGACGGACGGACGACCAGGGGCAGAACATTATATATTCAAAATTCTTTAGTTCACAATTATAGTTCTGTGAAAGTTTGGTTGAAATCCCTTGAGAAATGTAGGAGTTGCACACAGAAGAGTATTTCTCTATATATATTACATTATGTGGAAAAAAACAAAGGCCCATAATTCTGTCAAAAATGATCAAATCACAAAACCCCGACAATATGCGCCAGGGCACTTGGTGACAATAATTCTGTGAAAGTTTGGTTGAAATCCCTTGAGAAGTGTAGGAGTTGCGCACAGAAGAATTACATATGTGAAGAAAAACAAAGGGCCATAATTCTGTCAAAAATGACCAAATCACAAAACCCGGAAAATATGCGCCAGGGCACTTGATGACAATACTTCTGTGAAAGTTTGGTTGAAATCCGTTGAGAAATGTAGGAGTTGCGCACAGAAGAATTACATGTGAAAAAAAACAAAGGGCCATAATTCTGTCAAAAATGACCAAATCACAAAACCCCGACAATATGCGCCAGGGCACTTCATGACAATACTTCTGTGAAAGTTTGGTTGAAATCCGTAGAGAAATGTAGGAGGAGTTGCGCACAGAAGAAATTGTTTACGCCCGCCCGCCGACATACCCCAATCTAATGACCAGGATTTTTCCTTCGGAAAACCTGGTTAATAAAACTAGTGACTTATATTTACGCGCTATATTCTTGTAATAATGTATGAATTTACAAATTCATTCATAAAAGTAGTTCATTCCAACGGCATTTAGTCATCTTGCACCAGGGGGTGTAAGATGAGATTTGCCAGCACTGGTAACAACTGCAGATATCCTGATCTGATATGCAAGAACAAGAGAGTCTATTTAGAATAGTCCATTACTACACGTACTTGTTTATATTAACGGATATATAAAAGCATTAAAAGCAGAAATGTTGTTGCTTTTCACACGGTATGTTCAAGCATGTATGTCTAACATTTTCAACTGGTATTCCCACTCAACCGTTACAGACTTTGTGGTTTTTGAGAAGAAGATTTTCAAAGATTTTTGTTTTTGATATCTGGCAGCCATGTTGTTCAGTCAACCAGAACAATTTAAACAAATCTAAGAGAGCTTAATGCCAGGATGCTTCTGGCCAAGTTTGATGATATTCCATGAAGTGATTAATGAGAAGTCAATTGAAGCAGTCGTTGACTAAGGACATTAATCAATCAAAGACTAATAACATTAATCAATCAAAGACTAAGGACATTAATCAATCAAAGACTAAGGACATTAATCAGTCCAAGAGATCACCCTGAGAACTCTCAAACTGTCTACATGAATTGAAAATAAAAACACTATTCAGATTTTACAATTTTATTGTAAGAGATATTCTGAAAAAAACTAAATTTCAAAATTATATAAGCAAAATTACTGAAGGCTTTTTAATGTTGACATATTTTGTTCATAAGCTGACATACTGCAACAGTATATCTAAGCTGAGCTAGAGATGGTGGCTTCTGACGTCTGATTTGATTTGAGTTGAAGCAAATTTTATAAAGGTCTGTCCACAAGAGCAGTTATATTAACTTGTATTTGCGGATGAGACTTTGGCATGTCTCCTACCATGCCTATATCTAGCAAAAAGTGTTTGTCTGTGTCCAAAATAGGAGAGATTTACCTGACTGCAATTTCCAGCCTGTTTTAGCCAAAGAGTGAATTTGATTGGTTGCTACAGAGTAGGTCAATCACGTCGACCAATGAGATCCGTAGTGTGATTGACCTAGTTGGCTTCTGACATCACAGGGTTGTTAGCCATTTATATCAAGACTGCTAGAAACTGAGATCTCAGTTCTTGGGACATTACACACATGTTGTATCACAATATTTTAAACCCGACACCTACAAACTCATTTGATATAAATACATTTGAAATCAATACATCAACTCTTTTTCAAACTACCACCATGAAAATCTCACCTGCAACCACAAGCTTAAGTGATTTTGAGATAAACTACATGGGTAACAATAAATATTATGAAACCAGCTAAAAGCTAAAAATAGAATGTTAGTGAACCTAAAAATTGTCCAGCCAACTAAAAATAAATATCTTTGTTGAAGTATCTGCAGGTTAATATTGCTTCATCAAAACAGTGCTTTATTTTTCCTACTATTGAATGAGTCTGGTAAAAAGACCTTTTTCCCTAATGGCCAAACACTACTTTTCCCCTAATTCACTTTTTTGCCAATACTCCCTTCTTTTGTGTATGATAAATGAATCTTATTGCACATTTTTCAGAGCTTAAAAATTCTCAACCTGACATGAAGAACACCACTGCCAGTAAACAAGAGGCCAATAAGGGCCAGAATGGCTCTACTTGTCTGACTTGAATGTTCTAAGTAAGTTCTGTGAAAATCTTTTGGAATGTTATCAAAACAAAGGCTAACAGATGTCACAGTGACCAACTGACCCACTGACCCCAAACACAGAAAAGGCTAACAGAGGTCACTGTGACCCACTGACCCCAAACACAGAAAAGGCTAACAGAGGTCACTGTGACCCACTGACCCCCAAAACAGTAGGGATCATCTACTAAGTAAGACCAATCATCCTATGAAGTTTAATATTGATAAGGAAGTATTTTCAAAGTGTGGGTCACTGTGAACTGACCTTTGACCCACTGACCCTAAAACAATAGGGATTACCTACAGGTTACATGCAACCTTCTGAGCACGTTTCATAAAAGTCAAATGAAAATTGTGACTTGTAGTGTTATCAAGGAAAAGCAAACGGAGGTCACTGTGACCTTGACCATTGATCTACTCACCCAAAAAACAGTAGGGATCATCGCCTCCATCCTGTGAAGTTTGAAGACTGTGGTTAATATACCTCTCAAATAGATCTCAAAATATTGGACGAAAACAGTTTTCCAAGTTCAGGTCACTGTGACCTTGACCTTCGACCCTCAGACCCCAAAAATAGTAGGAATCATCTAAAGATTGCAGGCAACCTTCTGAGCAAGTGACTGAAAATAGTGACCTGAGGAGTGTTATCAAGAAAAAGTTGATGGACAATCAGACAGACAACAGACAAATTGCTATGGCATAAGCTCAGCTGGACTTTGTTGTGAAGAGCCAAAAAGTGGATGCATCCACAAAATATTTTCCCATATGGCACAGTTTATGGTAACAGGTGTATGAATAAAACGTTCTACAAAACATAACTTGATATGTATTTCTTACGAAATTGTAGACAAGGTGCAAGACATAATTATATAGAAAAATTAAAATGCTATACTTTGAAGTAACATTTAAATATCCAGCTATCAAATGAGTACAAGGAGTATATTAGCGAACACAGTTAATTCAAGCAGTGTTTCTATCAAATATCACAGATTCTTGTACTTTTCACAAGCTTCTAACAGTTTTGTTTGTGTGCCGGGTTCTTTATTGCTATGTCCGGCATCTGGTACAATGTGAAACTCCGCCTCTGGAAATGCCTGGAATATATTTAAGAAAATCCGATGACTTCCTGACTTAAGATTTATTCACATGGAACACTGACTTAGTATGCACAGATTTAACAATAAACACAATGCATGTACTATGGTGGTGAAAAATTAAGCTCAATTAAACATTTTCTTCCAAACTGAACCTTTTCCAACTAAATCGTACCACCACATGTTCAAAGGAATTCTTTCCATGAAAAACTGATTGAACTGCATTAGAAATGGTGTAAAAACCAAGTCCTAAACATGCCTCTAAGATGAAGTGGTTAGAGTCGCTGACTTGAAATCATTGTAACCTCTCAATGTGTGAGGTCATGGGTTTGAGCCCTGCTACAAGTGTTTCCACAATGTCTCTATATATGATAAAGTTGGCAGTTTGTTACGAAGTATAGGTATCTAGCACAGGTTCTTCTCAGGAATGATTTTAAGGTAAACTAACCGCCTATAAAAATAACAGAAATAATAATGAAACAGGCATTACGCCCCTGAGAAAACAAAAACCATGTCCTAGCTGTATGAATAATTAAGTACATGTATATGCTTGATTGCATCTCACACAAAACATTACGGCTGATTGAATCTATAGACCTTGTAGTTCAGGACTAATCCTCACACAAAATTCTAAACAATTACCCGGTAACTTGTCAAAATTACTTTGGAATGTTCCATTTATTGCCAAAAGGGGTAACCAAAGACAAATCAGCAATGAGTAAGTAAACAGATATACATTGTAGTCTAGATGATGATCAAACTGCCCTGAAGTACCAGGTGACAGTGATCGACATTGTCTGCAAAGCTAGAATAGCATGCTTCAAGCAGAGCAAGAATTTAATAATTTTATTAATAATTTTTCAAACGTATTGTGCAGAAAACCCCTCTTTAAAAACAATATAGAATTTTAAAGTCAGAATGCACTCTGTGTTTTTTAACATAGAAAATCTAATATTTAAAGCCCATCAACACTTACCCTATGAAGTTTCCATGCTGTGTCCATCGGGCAAACTAGATCATATCGTCCCTGTACAATTGTAGTAGGAATATGACGAATTTTGTCAACATTTGCCAACAGCTGATCATCCTTCTCAAAGAAACCACCATGGACAAAGTAATGGCTGAAGTGTAACACAAAGTAATGTCTGAAGTGTAACACAAAGTAATGGCTGAAGTGTAATGCAAAGTAATGGCTGAAGTGTAACACAAAGTAATGGATGAAGTGTAAAGCAAAGTAATGGCTGAAGTGTTACACAAAGTAATGGATGAAGTGTAAAGCAAAGTAATGGCTGAAGTGTTACACAAAGTAATGGCTGAAGTGTAACACAAAGTAATGGCTGAAGTGTAATGCAAAGTAATGGCTGAAGTGTAACACGAAGTAATGGATGAAGTGTAAAGCAAAGTAATGGCTGAAGTGTAACACAAAGTAATGGCTGAAGTGTAACACAAAGTAATGGCTGAAGTGTAACATAAGGTAATGGCTGAAGTGTAACACAAAGTAATGGCTGAAGTGTAACATAAAGTAATGCCTGAAGTGTAACACTAAGTAATGGCTGAAGTGTAACACAAAGTAATGGCTGAAGTGTTACATAAAGTAATGGCTGAAGTGTAACATAAGGTAATGGCTGAAGTGTAACACAAATTACATCCTTAATATATGGCTTAGATGAGCTATTACAGTTTGCTCTACTTTCTGGTCCAATCAAATGCCCCTATTTCATTAAAAAAAGCAAGTTTTTTTCCTCGTATTGACTTAATATCTCCAATTTGAAAGTAATTATTTCACTTATCTTTCCAGTAAGTGTGACTGTGACATCACAGAGCTATGCTCCACCCTAAATCTCTATATATTTCAATATAAATAGTGTCTGAAGATGGGATAAACTGTTAGGCAGTTATAGGTCCATATTACAGGAATAAACAAACTCAATATTGCTTTGGTTCGCTTAAAAAAAATGAATAGAGCTGTTTGTATATAGATAATAGTTTCAGAACAGCTATAAAATTTCAAGGTTTGAAATTAACCAATTTTATCCTCTATAGCTTAGTAGTATAAGAAATACATAAGCACTAGATTAATAAAAAATCAAATAATATCGCAATTGTAGCATGAAGATGTGTAAACTTGTATATATAGTTGTACTGTTAGTATAGTAGTCTGTGTTTACAATACATAAAAGTATCAATTTGGGCAGAGCTAACTACAGAATGTGACATCAACGTCATAAAAATTTACTACCTGTGTGTAATGCAAACACTAAAATTGAAATCTGCAGTAAGTAGTTATTAAGTGTCAAAATAAAGTTTTACATCAAACTGATTGTACAAGAAAAAGAGTGTTAGGAAGATTTTACTTCGATTTTATCGCACTATTATATTGATTAACGTAGGAAAAACGTTCCAATGGTCGTTGTAGGGCACAATCCAATTCTGGTGCAAAAACTATGGAAGGTCATCACCTTAACAAAACCCAAACTGCAGAATTCCTCTACCCGTAGAATAGTGAGTTAGATTATTAACTGATGTATCTATGTAAAGTCTCTATGAGTTGACGATCTATACCTTAAAAGTGAACAAAAGAGTACTTAAAAACTACTTGCATACAGTTCTAACATCCTGTGTACCAGATATCAGTGCACAGGTTCGACACTTTTTAACAAAGGATATATGCCAAAAATAAATAAACATACCACTCAATTCTAGCGAACTGCAGGGCCCATACATCAGCCTCTGCTCGGGCCATATACTGTGGGTCCATATACAGCCGGGATGTAGCCATCTCCCATTTACTCCAAGCTTTTGCACATTCTAGTTGAACTTTTTCATCTCCACTTGTTAGTCGACGGTAAAATGATCCCATGAGGTCACCTCGCTCTACCTACACAATAACAGAATCATCCTTAAAAAAAGTTTACAATACATGTACAAGGCAGTCTGTAAGACAGCTATATCTCCTGCCACAAGAAGGAATGATGAAGGCATAAACTTTGACCCCCAAGTGTGACCTTGACCTGGAACTGATGAGGTTGGAACATATGTTCTGCACACTGTTTCAATAAGAATAGCTGATCATTTGAACCAAGCGTCATGAAATTAATTATTAGCCTTAGGAAATTGTACTGCGCACAAGCAAAAACAATGACACTCTAAGAGTGACCTGACTTTGGGCAAGTGCAGCTGGGAACTTGCTTCTGCATGTTGCAAATAAACATTTGACCCAAGTTTCATGAAAATCTCTTATTAGGAAATATGGTGCAAACATGAAAAATCACTGATACTTAAATAGGACCTTGACCTTGAGCCACCATGGTTGGAGCTTGGCTTCTGCATGTTGTCTTGATATGAATTACATCTGTATTCATATTTGACCCCGTTACATGAAAACCCTTAAAGGCATTTAGAAAAAAAACAACAGTAAAAACTAAACACCAGTGTCACTTCTTTGACCTTAAGTTGTGACCTTGACCTTGAGGAGAATCAGTTCTGAGCATGGTCATATTAATATGGTGAACATTTTAATCCAAGTTAACTGAAAATCCTGCTTGGATGCAGGAGACATGGAGCAGGCATGGAGACATTCCTACACCCCCTCCTGTTTTGTTGCAGGAGATATCAATGTGACATCTCATCAAAAATGATTATGCAGTTTACATTATATGCAAAATATTTTCATATACGAGATGTAACAGATCTGACATAAGATTGAGAAAGTCTAGAAGTATTTTTGCACATTAAGTTCTCTGAAAGGGGAAGTACAGACTTTTCTACCATAGATACAGAACACTTCTGCATTATGAGTGATAATGTCACTGGACACACTTCAGCCTTCTCACAGTTTTTATAATGTCATGACATACAATACTCAGGTTATGATATTTCACGTGACACAACCAACACATAATCTATCATAGTCTTAATCTACTGGTAGTACAGAAGTATTGCCCAAAAACAATTCCTCAAACTATCAAAGCAGTAGTACCGGGTATAATATTAGTATAAAGGTAAAAATGGTTTAAAGAAGTGTTTTAGTAATGTACACATACACTGCATACACAGCAATCATTGGTTATATTTTTTACCAAGAGAAATCAATCTAACAAAATACCTCTGGGATAGGTTTTACATAATCCTCGAATGCATCAGGGAAAATGAAGCTTGCACCATCTTGATAAAACCATATTAGTTCCCTTCTGCAATATAGGTATCAATTCAACAACAGATCATAATCTATGTGCAAATCTCAACGCCAACAATTATTGGTGTCTCTGGCACTACACCTTGTACATTACATTTTCATTTCACCCTCAGAACACCTACAGGAGGCGGGCCCTTTTCAGGTATAAACAAAACATGTTTATTAATTAAGGTATGTTTATACAGATAATAATATTATGTCCACTGGATAAAATGATAGCTGGATCTCTTTGTTTTTTATAGTTACAGTATGTTAAATGTGTTCATAAAACACTAGCATTAAGGTCCCATTTTAGACTGTTGCTTCCATCAAAAAGTCTGTAAAATTGACCGTATGTAAAATAACATTTTAACATGACTCACAGTTTTGCATTCTACATGTACATCCATAAGTAGGAATATTATACCATAAAATTAATGTAAACCATGTTTTGACACCCAGGCCGATATGATGTAATAAAATGATGTCATATTGTCCACATGATGTTAAATAAATATCAGGGTAGAAAATAGACTTGCATTTATTCACCTTTTGTTATATGTGGTCATGTCAGAATCAAAATGACATCCTTTTCAACAACTCTTTGTTGTTCTGATGAAAGAGTGAAAATAGACAATCATGTTTTATAACTATCCCCTGAAGGACTTTGAATGGTGTATAATATACGTTATTTAACTGTCGCATATTATTAACCAATCAAAAAGACTTTAGATCAGTACTGCGTTAGAATGTGTTCTCATAAATTCATCACACATCAACTGAAATAATGTCATAAAGTATCCAGCAAACATTTTAACCTGTGGGCAGGTCAGAGAAACCTATGGTTCCTACCTCTGGAATAGGTTTTATATATTCCTCAAATATCTGGATAAATAAAATTTGCTCCTTCTTGATTGAACCAGAAATTCTCACATCTGTAAAAGGCATATACTTGAGAGATTCCTGAACTAATCATACATTGTATCAGTTTATGAAAGGCTTAACAAAAGGGCCTTCACAGGTTCTGACTGCCCATTTATTATGATCTTGCCTTTTCAAATCTGACAAATTTATATCCCATATCTTAATCCAAACATCTATTTACTAGTGGCATCCTCATATTTCAAACTACACTGCCTGTGCCAGTAATAAGAATTGACAAATGTGTAGAGGTAAAATGCACTAAAATGGCATTCAAAGCAGAGTATGGTAAAAAAAGTTATAATAAGTTGTTTTAAGTTATTGTCAAAATATCTTTGTCACAAATAATTTCATGTGAAGGCTACTGTCTATTGTCTCAAAAATACAGAAACAGTCAAAAGGAGCATTCCAATGTCATGCACAAAAAATTCAACTTCTACAATTAGATAGCATGCTTAACTATTCAACGCATCTTAATATAAGTGACATCTTAACAAGTCTATTTACAGGACAATCTTTGTTAAAATACAATTTGGAACTATCAGACTTGCCTCTTTGAACATTTGTATCCCTATTAAACAAATGCATGAACTTTCATTCCAATACTTGCAGTAGTTTTGAAGAAACAATCTAGTAATTTGTACATAGAATTTAAATGGGACTTTCCGAGTAAAAAAGGGGGAACAACTTAACCAAAAACATGCCAGAGTCATAGGAATTGCCCCTTTTAGCACATTTACTATCAAAGATTTGTGTGAAGTTTCAATCTAGAAAGATGGATAATTTTACCTGAAGTCGAGCAAGAGTTACCAGACTTGTTGCTATGACCTTGTTTATTGACTCTGAAAACCTGTGTACAGTTTGAAACTTTCAATCCAATACCAGCCTTACTTTTGGAGATTAGAACTTGCATTTAAAACAGTAACCAAGGCAACCTAGGTGTGTCACTGAGGTTGGCACCAACGTGATAAATTGCATGCACTATCCTTCTAACATGAAGAAGCTAAAAATGTCACAGTAGCCCGACATAAACAATTCAGTTCATATGTTTAGTAAGGCACTCAGTGGTTAAGTGGTAACAATGTTTGCTTCACAGCCCAGAGGACCGGAGTTCAATACCAGGGATGTGTCCTTGGGGGAAAATACCAATCTTATTTCACAATCAAGCAAAATCCAATCATTATAAACTGAGTGATTAAATACCGTATATCGGGTTATTTTCGCGTACATCAAATTTCGCGATTTTGGTCCTGTTTTAATTTTAGCGATTCTAATTTTCACATTTTAAACAGTTGATTTTGATTTTCTTTTTGACTAAGGGGCAATTACCATGACATCGTTTTATAATTGAAAGGAAATAACTTTGTGACAGTGCTATAAACCGGTATCTCGAACTGCTCCGTTTCCTTTTTTGTTTGCTAAAATTAAAAATAAATAGTACCTCTGTATATTCTTGAATGAATAGCTTTATGGTGCTCGATAATGATTTACTTTTGGGATGTTTTTCAGGTTTTAACTGTTTTAATGCTCAATTATTAAAGGGTTAGTATTCAACACCTGTCCTGATATCGCATTCAAGTAAGTAAGGAAACACTGACCCTTTATTTATATGATATTTACGTTTGTGAAGATAATGGCTAATCGTGTATGTATCATGGACTTACATTTGCAAATGCTGTACTTTTTCCTGATTTAAAGTTCTTTTACTGCTCAAAAAGATATGTATTAAGTGATTATCTATATGAATGTACCTTCTAAGTGTGAAAATCCCTCGTAGGATAAGGGCCTTAACTCTGTCTGGATGAGTCTCAGAGTAAGCAAGTGACAATGTGGAGCCCCAGCTACCACCAAACACTACCCACTTCTCTATTCCAAGCTTCTCTCTTAACTTCTCTATGTCTGATACAAGGTGCCAGGTTGTGTTCTCCTAAAAAGAAATTTCAACAGTAAAACAGATGTTTGTGTGCAAATTTAATTTATCTTATCAAACATTTTTGGAAGAAATTCATTCTTTAACCTTTTTACAATAACTAAAAATTTATTCTCTTAATCAGACATTTATACTAGAGCTGATAGTTATACACCACTGTTCCTCTCTGTTACTCATTCTGTCTGTGCCCTTAAAGACAATTAAAATCTCTTCCTTAAGTAACCCCCCCCCCCAAACCGCAGGTGGTCAAATATCTTAATCGTTTTATTGCCCGTTATCAGTTTTAATCCTCTCTGATTAGGTACAACAGTGTGTCAGTAGACTTGATATATAGTACAATAGTAAGACCATAAATTTTATTGATTTATATAAAGTATGTTCTATCTGACCCTAGAAGATTTAGCTGAGCACTGTTTGCCTTTTGTGCAAAATTTCATGCCAGGGCATTTTCTTAAACATGAGTTAAATACTTGTTCTATGTTGAAGTGTGAATTTTTTCATATTTACTAACAGTAATACATTGTAGGACAGTCTTTTTTGTTAGAAGCGGGCATTTCCAGTAATTACTTCACATATATAACCTTTTTGTGCTCAATAGAAACAACTTTATAACACAAAAAACAGCAAATAAAAGTTTATCAACTACAACATTTCAACTCAGTCTTTTCCTAATTGGTTACTGCAGTTCTGTGAATTTCTACAAAAAATCTATAAAAAAAATGAAATTCCTACAAGCTGCTGTGTACATTAATACATATCTAATGTACTTCAAAATCCCCTTGGTCATAATCCTCTTGGTCCAAAAAAGGCATAGTAGTCATAATCCCCTCAATGAATTTTACAAGTGGAAAAACATAATTATATTGAGTAAAAAAATTACTGAATGTTTCATTAGTCTCTAGTTTAACTTTACTATAGCGAATGATTAAAAAAATTAAAATCATTGCAATTAAAGTGTAAAATCCATTCAGGGGATTATGACTACTATGCTATTTTTGGACCAAGGGGATTTTGAGTGTCTCCCGTACATATCACAAACAAATGTCACACTCAGACGATAGCATTTTCTAAGTTTTCTAGTTCAAGAAAAAACTTAATTACCTGTAACTTATATGATTTCAATATAAGCTATTCAATGGGAAATTAATATGTTCATTATGAAGATAATACTTTATATAAATAGGAATGAACTTTATATCAGCTTGTGGTTTTGACTTGTCCATATCTATATGAAACACACTTGCCAAGGTAAACAAACTGTGTGATAACAAAAATATGAAACCTTAAGTTCAGCAGCTGGTGTTGACTTCCCAGCACCCCTCTGGTCCATGAGTATAATTCTGTATGTTTTGGGATCAAAAAATGTTCTGTCCCTTGGTGACGTACCTCCCCCTGGTCCTCCATGTCTGAATTTATGAAATAGATGAATGTTAGTTAAGAGAGATGTAGTCACAAATTCAGTCTATACAACTGTTCATTTTGAGGAACTTTTTATCACTTATCTGATAAGCTTAATAGTTCATATTCTAACATGACTCACAATTTTGTCTCTATATCCTAAAGAGTAGAAAAAATAAATTATTAAACTATAAACAAAGCCGGAATCAATATGCTGTAAACATGATGCTATTGCGTCACATGACGTTAAATGAGCGTTAGCGTAGAAATATATAAACGCTTTGCGTTTATTCACCTTTTGTATTATCTGGTCATGTTAGAAAAGAAATAACATCCTTTTCAGCATAGTAATAGTCTAATAAACAATAATTTGTTACACTGATGCACCTTCGTGGCTAATTACTGCGTATCAGTACTCCAAATCAGTTTATTAAATGATGAATACTGCTGGAATAGATGTTATTTCATAAATGAAAAATTTAAACACAAAACTTATTATTAAGCAAGTGCATTTTTATACTCGACTTCAAATCTTCCAGTACCCAAGATGCAATTTGATAAAGCAGTTCCTTAGTAATATTTTATGAAATCAAAAACAGAGTTTGTGAATGGTTTTAGATATAATCAGTCATTGTCTTTAAATGCATTTTTCACTCCAAATTTAAGTAAAAGAAATAGACAGATCTATGTACAAGTAGAAATTGAACTGCATAAAAAATTCTGTCACTATATCAAACCCAGCCTGGAATAGGATACTGTCAATTGTCAGGGTTTTTTCTCTCCAGTTTTGGTCATAACCCATAAGTGATATTACCATGATTACCATCAAATTGGGAATTTTGCACAGTAATCTTTAATATTTTGGGGGGAAATCATTCCCTATAAGTAGTACTAACTCCTTTTAGCAGGTACATTGTGTATTTAACCTTGGTATATCAGTACTTTGCATCTGCCTTTTAATCTTTGTAAACCAAAAACCAAAGGGTTTTTGTCATTTTGATTTTGGCTTTTGACCGGAGTTTGTTTTTGTTGTAAACCGGAATTTTTTACAACCATTTTGGGAAAAAAAAACAACATACTTTTGACTTTGTGAACATAGCCAATTAACTGCAATAAACCCCCCCCCCCTCCCCCCACCCCCCCAACAAAAAAAAAGGTAGAGAAGAAAATTAGTTACTGAATGCAGTTATAAATCATTGTAATTACAGATACATTGTACATACAAAAAGATGACGGGGTTCCCAGTCTTATTGCCCGACTGCTCATAGTAGACCTGGTGTATGTCTGACACCTTCAACATCCCCGTGTCATATGGCTCAATGTCTGGATACATTGACCTTGCTGCACTCACTTCTACCGACATTGTTCTCAGAGATACTGAAATGAAGGAATTTGACTTACATTGCCCGCTGATTTCTTTACATGCCATAAAGAATGAAAAACTTTTGCTATTTAAGTTTGGAGTGCGATTTGTTAACCATGCCGTTAATCTCTGATCTACCCAACCCATGTAACGCCCAGTTGCCCACAATTTGACCAGAATACATTGGGCATTTCCCAATAAGTTACTCGGGTATTCCAGTAAGAACAAAATATATTCTGGTCTACTGGGGATTACATGAGTTGGGTATATCAGAGATTAACTGCATGCGCAAAGGTTTCTCGAGTAACTTTTTCGAAAAAGCCCAATGTACACATGCCAACACAAAACGTCCCACCAGTACCTTCAGTGCTTTGACTGACTGACCCTAGCAATGCATTGTGTGTTTTATCAAGCCATTCAAGGACTAACGTTAAACAAATTAATCCAAATGATTAAAATATGATACAAAAGCAAAAAAGTGCTATAAACCTTTTACTATGTTAGAGAACTTGACAGCTCTGTGAAAGAGTTTAAATATCATAAAAGCAAAGTCCAGTTGGTAATTTTCACAACGTGTTTAATTTACGAACACCGATAACCATCTCGGGACGTGGAATTATCTGGTAATTAAAACTATATTACTTGAAATACATTTAGTTTAAAGCATTAAATCGTTTGCTTTATATTAGAACAGTATTTTTTTTCTTGATTTACTTAATAAGCATTTCAAATTCAGACTCTTAAACAACTCTTTGCGTTCTAAATAAGTAAGCTGTATTCGGACAAAAAAGAATTTTGGACGTGTCAAGTTGGCGTGGCTTTTTGAAATTTGCTTTTGAAGAGTAACAGTTTTAATCGTGTTTTTATCAAAATTTATTTCTAAATGTTTTTATAGTTTTTTTTCTTTAATGTATTTTTTCACATAGTATGAAAATAAGCAATATACCTACAATGAAATAACTGGTAGGTATATCTATCTTGTTATAGGAGGTTTTAGTGTGTCGTCACATCCGGGATTTTCCGTTACTAAAAATAGCGTGGCCGTCAACTGTATTGAGTTCGGCCATATGCCGAGCGTGTATTGATACAGTATAGACATCATTTATCGCCAAAATAAACTAAATATTATTAAGTTTCTTTTAAGTTTTGAAGTGGAAGTAAATACATCATTTCTTATATAATATATATTTGATAGTTGTTGCTATAATCAAAGAATTTACTTTGATCAGGCTTGTGAGATTTCCCGTCTTTCACCTTTCATGTGTCTTCTTTCCTTCACTGATTATTCTCTTCCTATCTTACCCTTTACTCCCTGAATTTTTTTCAAAACCAGCACACTTAGTATTATACAAAACCATAATCCTACTTTTAAAAGTTCTTTGTGTATTTTTTAAAAATGTTAAAGTCCCGGCCGCCATCGTGGGATTTCTCCTCTGGTGAACTCGCCAAGACCCCAGAAGACTCAAATGTATACTGGTACCTTTGTTTGGTTATATAATGCATATGTATGTCTCAAAAATAAATGACAGAAAAAAGATATCCCTGTTTTGATATAATTACGGAAGTATACAGTACACGCAAGGTGTTTTTTCCAAATGTCACCCAGTCACCGCGACAGAAATTCATTCTAGGTGACCAGTCACGGTGACATGGTCACCCTAAAAAGTTTTGGTCACCTAACGGCCACCGCGACCATTTATGATGCCCTGAGATATGCGGTCGCGGTGATTCACGGTGGCCAACGCCGAAATCGCGGTGACCAACTCGACTGAAATAAAGTATTTTACAATTATTTTATTATATTTATTGATGTACAAAATGTAGAATACATCAATTTCTGTAAATGCTTTTTATTTTCATCTCGATCTCTATTATAAGCACATCGTCAGCCGGAATTTCTGTTCCAATTGCCGCTCAGTATTACTGCTAAAAATCATCATTTTTAGATACATGTATAATTGTTTCAAAACGTTTTCTTTCCTACCTGAACTTATATTTATCACGTTTATGTAGATTTAAAATAATAATTCACGTAAACAATGTGCCGTAATTGGTCAATCTTTTTAATCCCAACTTGCCTTTTGTCAATCACGGTGGGTGTGAAAAATTTGCCTGTAATAAAGGATGACATATTTAACTCAAAAAAATTGTTTGTAAACCCAAGCTATTTGACACAATGAAAGATAAATTTCCACCTTTGTTACTATTTATAGTGAACAGGTTGATACTGCATATGTTTGCAAATGAAATTATTGCTAAATAAATATGATACATTTATATACGTGACTGTCTGAGTGATAAGTCGGCAAGCAACATGTCAATTGCGCGACCACACTCTTGGTTATTCTTCAAGTGACTGATTTTTAAAATCAAAATTCTGTTTTTACGGTTTCAATGGCGTTATAGAATAATAAAATGAAAATGAAAATCGATATTTTTCAGCTCACCTACGTTTCCTCGTGCAAAATGGTGAAATCGTACTTGTCACACGTGCAAAAGTAACCGATCGTCACAGTTGAAAGGTTTTATCTTTTTATACAGCTACTGTTGCCAAACAACATAATATTCAATTTGAAATAAATATCTTGAACCGTATTGAGAAAATCGAATTTGAAAAGTGTCGGGTTAGAAGTGGCTCCAAGTGTATTTAATTTTATTATTTTGTACGGATCACACAAACAACCGGAATATTACGGAAATGCACATTATTAATAAAGAAATCTTGAATATCAAACACCAGTTGCTTGTTTGCAGCGTACTTTTTGTTTTGTCATTTACGATTGCCTCTAATTTTTCAGTAACTGTCAACGTCCATGCTTTCCCAGTTACATTTTTTTCATTTTGCCAAATAAAGTTATTTTTTCTGCAAAGTGTTTTCTATATCAAACGTAGCGCAGGTGTCAAGAGATCAAAGAATGCCACCGCAATGGCCGGTTTCTTTGATTTAGTGAGCACCGTTACTAAAAGAAACAGTTTGAGACTTGACAATAGATTGATATTTTGGATTATTGATCATAAGTTTGGAATAGTTAAAGTGTTTGTTTTTTAGATTTATTGTGTTGCCGGGGTTGTTTTACTTGATCCTACAGTATGTTAGTTTGTTGATAGAGGCATCGTAATTAAAGCGATTTGGGGCGGAAAGTTTGAAAAACATCAAATTACAATTATTTTTCTATTTTTTATTGACAATTTAAAGTTAATCAGTAAAAACATAACAAATATTCAAGTCTCAACCGAATGTGGACACCGCAAAAACCGTGACCAGTCACCGCGACCGGACTGCTAATCCCCATGGCTGACGGGTAGGGGGCATTTGGGTGACCAAATTTGCGTGGTCACGATGATTGGACATCGCGGTGATGGGTGACAATTGGAAAAAACACCTTGCGTGTACTGTACACTACAGAAGTGTATACTGTCGTGGTATACTGTAACACGTCCATGACATCTACAGCGGCGGACACATGTGAAAGTGACACTTCCAAAAAAGTGTTGTATTAAAATATTCAATAACACATTATAAAACATGCCTAATTAATTGTATATTATCTTAGCTGAGCAACTGCTTGCTTGAAATGCCCACACGCCAGTTTACGTCTGCGATTACTCATTATTTCAAAAAAATTAATATGTTTGATGCCATGTTGTTAGATTAACAAAGTATATGTAGATTAGTGGAAAACCTCAAACTTAGAAAAACAAAGACTTCAAAATATCGAATTAAAATTTCCTTTTTATAAGACTTTGTTGTCGCCTCTAAAATAAAAAGAAACTCAGCTATCTGAAATTTAAAAATATTCTGTCTCATCTGCGTCCTTATATCAAGGGTATTATTTAACTTGGTCATAAAATATTATGATGAATAAATTGATCATGTAGATTCAATCAAAGCTTGATGTGTGCCATATGCCACATTATGCAATTCTTCAAAGTGGTCATCTATAACGTGTGACCAATTAGTCAATAAACAGGATGTTACATGGATTAATAAATCCAGTTATATCGTTCCGCTTTTATGCCCTAGCGGACATATACCTTACTGGATCTCTATGGCACGTGTCTTTGAGTGTCTTATGTCATCGCCAGGCGTTGTGAAAACATATATAGCCAGTGTCATGTATAATATAGCTATAGGGTCTTCATGGTTTCTAAAGTTTAATTTGACACTATTCGTAAATAAATGTACGCTTCACGACACATGCATAATTTCTATGAATATTATTTTTACTGAAATTAGAGACTATAATAGGGAAAATACCCGAATAAAGCCTTTGTCCTTTTCTAAACAAAGTATATAGTTTACAAATTAACATCATGTTTTTAAAAAAAAAATGTGGCAAAAATTGGGAGTCTGAAAATTTCCAACAAGGTGTATTATGTACATTAGAGGATCATCATAATGCAGAGAACTTCACTGTAGCAATTTTTTTCCATCTATGTACAGCAACAAAATATACTAAGCACTATGTGAAAATAATGAATATTGGCGCTAATTCAAAAAAAAAGAAGAAGAAGAATAGTGACACTTTCGGCAGGAATAGCAAGTAGCCTTGGGAAAGCGGATATTGTCAAGTTACATTCGTTTTGGCCGATTCAGTTTAAATTCACCTTTCATATCGGCTTTATAATGAAAACATACATAGCATCAATGGCATAGACACGGCAACACAGACCTGCATATCAACCAGATTTTGTTTCATTTAATAACTTAAGCCTAAAATATAAACTGCCGTACAGTCAAATGCTCTATCGCTTCATTTGGCCGATCAATGCGCCAGTCAATGCGCATGCGCCGGAATGACGTCATATCGGGGATTCCTAAAACCTCCTATACTGGTGTATGGGAGATAACTTCAAAATTTGTGCGTGATGTTCTCTTAGACTCATAAATATGCAAGCTTAAATTTATTTGGAACGAAACAAAAAGCTTTTGACAACATACAATTATCATAAATCCAATTTGATAGTTACAAGCAAGTGCAAGACTTTCATTTCCTTTCATGTCTAAATGCCTACAGACCAGGGATAAAAGCCAAGGAATTGCCTTTCCAGAATGTAAATGAATTATCAGTATCCGGATGTGCAAAGCTGAAAATAAAGCTAGATTAGTATTATCTGACATACCTAGAATGATAGATTTTAGATGCACATGCATTGAATTTTGCAGATTGAATTGAAGAATCCTCTACCAAAGATATGGATGCAAAGATATTTTTCCTGTCCTCTGAAAGCCCCATTCCCTTTTCTGTCCTTTATATAACTCCTTAAGCAAGTTTAACCTTGCCTTACAGGTGAAGTTGTCAATAATGAAGGTGATATACCTCACACTGCTTGCTGTCCTCTTGTTGAGTTACCACTCGGAAGGAAAGAGGAGAGATATAGATATTGATGATAATGAGTTTGCTGAATTCGAAGATTTTGAGGATGAAGGTACAGTTATGTTTGCCATATTAAAGGTCATTGACTAAGACAAAATCAAATTTTATTTTAAATCTGGATTTGTAACAGGGAAATACAGTTTGAAACTGGCTTCTAAAACTTTACAATAGCCGTGGAGTATTTGCCTGTTAGAAATACTACTGCAGAAAATGGAGTGAATGTTTTTGTATTTCTTGAGTTTGACCTGGATGGTCTTTTTTCCTACTTTCGTGTATTGCATGTTGTAAATGGTCAGAGATATAAGTTGCACATCTTTAAAAGTAAAGTTCTTTCAACCATAATTCAAAAGAGGCATGCTTATTCATGTACAACCTATTTAAAGCCTCTAACTGGGAGACTTCTAATTGAAAATTACAATGATATTTGAAAACTTGAAAACCTACTTTCGTTTTTGAAAAGGCAAAATATAAGTTATTAATTCTTGTGTTAAACTCAAATTTTCTACACAATCATGACAATAATGGTCACATTCGATGCAGTATGTCATATTTTCCTTTTAAGAAGATGCACATTACAATTCCAGATTTAAAAGAAAATTCGATTTGGGGTTAGTAATGGACCTTTAGAACACATATATCACATTGCTGTCTCTACAAAGTTTATATCCGCTGGATTTTTTACTACATTCTATTTTGGGTGTAAACTGGTAATTTAAAAAAATATTTGAAAGTGTATTGGATGTCGGACTCTTTGAAAAGTTATGTGAAATAATACGGTAACCACCACATTTGCTGAAAATGCAGAAAGTTTTTCTTAGTAATGTTTGATATTTGGAAGGTTATTAATAATGGCTGTGGGATCACACTTCCATAAGTAATTTGAACATATGAATATTTAAGGTTTTATTGGCTATAAAATGAAAAATGAATATTATTATTCAGATGGTGAAGTTGTAGTGGATGAGGATGCAGATTTTCCTACGGAATCAGATGACACGCCCCAGCAACAGTCGTCACGGGCAACACAGGATACACAAGATGAAGAGGAAGATGATGAAGGAACTGTTGAGGTAGAAAACATCTGTTTATAATTATATTGCATCACTCTAAAATATGTGCACTATCGTTTTTGTCCAACTGTACAAAAACGTGTAGTATATTGATATAGTGGACTTGCCATACAAATTTTAGATATTTATTTAAAAACTTTTTTTCGTATATACATTCATCAAGTTGTGACTTGTACAGGTTTGCACTCTTCAAAAGCAGAAAGAAAACAGACTGGTATTTTAGCAAGATCTTAAGATTAATGATCAACAATGTTTTGTGTATTAAAGGTAAGCCAATCCTTATAAAAAAAGTTTTGACGTTACTGTTGTATGTCACAGTGATCAGTACGCTGTGTCTTGCGTTTTGAAGTTTTACCACTACAAATACATGTATTTGGTTTCAGACAGAGGATGATGAGTTCGATCATTTCACAGATGAAGACGAGTTTGAAGGATTTGACAAGGATGTAAGGCCAGGCAAAGGAAAGTCACATGAAGTTCCAGACCTAAAAATAGCCAAGGTATACATCATATTCTTCACAAATCATGTGGAAATAGTTTACATTGTACAGGCACTAATGTTTGACTTAATTTACTCTATTAAACTTGTTTCAGCTTCTTTACAGCACATGTGTTCTCTGTTTATGGTATATTGTTTTCAACAACATGTATTCACGTTACTTTTCCTTTATCCTCTCCCTAGCAAGTTATTTTCGTGCAGCCACATCTGCGACATTTCTCTTGTCCGACATGTTTGTTTGGTTAAAAATAGGTTTTGTTGTCACAAGACATTAATTAGCTAATTTGCATTTAGAGGATGATACATCCAGTTAGTGATACCGTTGGGGTTTTCCAGCGGTCTCTGGCAGCAGAAAGGTTTATTAAGGGTCTGGATTTTTGGAAATGTTGTTTGGAGAGTAACTAACTCATACATAAAAATCATTTTTACGTACATTAAATTTAATGTAAGTGAAACTGGGAGTTTAACCATCATTGAATCAGTGATTTACATGTACATGTATGGAAGCAATTTGCCAGCAGCTTCCAGTAGTGATACATGTGCGCATTGACAGCTGGAGGGACTCAAGCGTATGTGGCATCAGGAATCTGGGAATTTTGATTGTGTGTAGTAATGCATGTTCATCACATGCTATACATGTTGTATTTTTATGTTTGGTTGTATTTCTTAAGGAAGAAAAATGAGTTGGTTATCACTTGACTATAAGACATTACTTGAAGCTGAATTTTTAGTTGAACTATTAAAAAAAAAAAAGGGTATTTCACCCCCCCCACGCGGGTGTGGGGAGGCGGGGTTGATAAAAAATTTTAAAAAAAAAAAAAAAAAAAAAAAAAAAAAAAAAAAAAAAAAAAAAAAAAAAAAAAAAAAAAAAAAAAAAACACACAAAAAAAAAAAAAAAAAAACACCCCCCCCCATATTTTTATAAAAAAAAAAAAAAAAAAAAAAAAAAAAAAAAAAAAAAAAAAAAAAAAAAAAAAAAAAAAAAAAAAAAAAAAAAAAAAAAAAAAAAAAAAAAAAAAAAAAAAAAAAAAAACACCCCCCCCCCCCCCAACAACAAAAAAAAAAAAAAAAAAAAAAATTAATTTTTTTTTATTTTTTTTTTATTTTAAAAAAAGTTATGTATGTGTTGTATATGCTAATTGTGCTTACATAGCAAGCTGCATTGCAGTTTCCATATTTAAATATTACTGTTAATAATTCTGTAGAGATCAGATTTCTCCTTTCACACCAGTCCTATGGGTACATTTTGTAATTGCTACATTAAGTCTCTCACATTTAGTAATTATGTTATACAGAAATAAATCTCATAACTGTTCCTTCATATTGTAAGGTTCCAATTCATCTGAGAACCAACTGGGACAGTTTCTACCTGGAGATGCTGATGCTGGCAGGCCTGGGGGTGTATTTTCTCAACTTCCTGGCAGGAAAGACAAAGAACAGCAAGTTAGCACAGGCATGGCTAAACTCACACAAACAGCTGCTGGAAGATAACTTCACAATTGTTGGTAAGTGATATATGTATGATAATCTCTTTCAAATTGTATTCGAATTCTGTGGCACATGCATTGATATTATAGTTTTAAATCTGATATAATGGTTAGTACTCAGGGCCAGTAGGCCAAGATTTAGCCTCAAAACATGAACATGGGCACTGCGTAACAGAAGACAAAGAATTAGTCTCAAAACATGATTATTGGCCCTGCAGGCCAAGATTCAGCTATAAAAACATGTACATGGGCCCTACCTAAAAGTAGGCCAAGATTCAGCCTCAAAACATGAATATTGGCCCTGCATCACAGAAGGCAAAGAATCGCTTACATGTATGGGCCTTGCATACTGTCAGGTTCGGCTAAAGAAACTGTTGGGTCTGCAGTAGGCCAAGATTCAGCCTCAAAGCATGAACACGGGCCAAGTATAACAGTAGGCCAAGATTCAGGCTAAAAACATGAAATATAAAAAGTCAAATGTAGAAGATGAAACAATCAAAATATAGAAGAAATTAACTGATATGAAAATACGTTCTGTTAGTTTATTTACAATTGAAGGTGTGATTGTAGGTGATGATGGCGTATCAAAAGAGGTAGCATCAGGTCCGTTGATGAAGGAATCAGAAAACATATATGCATTATGGTGCAGTGGCAGAATGTGTGTTGAAGGGATGCTGGTTGAACTCAAGCTGATCAAAAGACAAGACTTGATTAACGTCATGTCAACCTTGCTGAAACCTGCCTCGGACCAGATTGTGAGTGTATACATGTACTCTTTTTATACAGCATGTGACTTATGTGTGTTTGTGACAATTTTATCACACAAACTTATATGGAGAAAGCATTAATGCAGCTTGTATGGGAATATTTACTTTGCTTTTTTGCTACATTTACTTAACTTTTAATTTGATAATTAGAATGTCGTATGTCGGGCGAGCGTCAAACATTGGTTTCCACTCAATAACTTTAGTTAGGAGTAACCAATTGAAATGAAATGCAGTGTGTAGGTAGCTTGCACGGAACCGAAGCTTGGGATTTCATTTGGGGTCACAAGGGTCAAGGTCACTGTAACTTAAAATAGATTAAAAAAAATAATTGTTTAGTGTTTAAATTGTGAAAAGCCAAATAGAATGAAAAATGGGGGGGGGGGTCACTGTTACTAAAAATAGATTTTAAAAAAGCAATTTTTAAAAGTTTTTTCAGGGGATGGGTCAAGGTCACTGTTACTTAAAATTGATTTTCTTGTTAATGCTGAAATTCTGTATTATGTTCGATAGGAAAATTTATTTCTCTTGGCTTATAGGAATGCACATTGTATTCTATTAATTAATTTTCCAAGAACATCATTCTGAACACACTCGCTTTGTTCAAACTTTAACTAAGTTCATTTGAACTACTAGTACATGTGTTACAAGCCTGATTGGAGTACATTGTAAAGTGTAACATTCCTGTTTACAGGTTGTGAAGGTCAGTATGGACCAGAGTGTGGAGAAGTTCTGTTTCTGTATCGCACAGAAGAAAGTGGCAGCCAAACTGCAGAAAGAATATGTTGATCTTGTAAGTATACTATATGTCTATATAATTACACATTAACTGGTTTATCTTAGCATACTGTAACTGGTTTATCTTAGCATACTGTCACTGGTTAATCTCAGCATAATGTCACTGCACGTTGTAACGTTATACGGAGGAAATGACTAGTAAAGCACTATTCAAAGTTCAACACAATTTATTGGTTGTAAAGAACTCAAGTTTCCTGCTTTTGTCATGAACGCAGTTTCTAACCTAACTTACTGCCCCCATGACATTCACAGTTTATAAAGGAAAGTCGTGTCACCTACGTCTGGTTAATCTCAGCATACTGTAATGGGTGCATACTGTAACTGGTATATCTTGGCATAGACATGGACACTTTTACAGGAAAAAAAGTAATTTTGATTAATTAAGTTGTGCAAAGTGAAGTGCATGAGAAACAGAAATATGTCTAATGAAGTCTTCTAACTTTTTTGAAGAAAACTCAGATTTTCAGTCACACTGGCTTTCAATAGCTAACTTATTACACATATGGCTTTAGATAGTAACAAAGAATAAGCTTTTATGTTAATACATGTATAACATGCATTCATTTTTATTCAATGAGAAATAGTTTTGCCATGTTAAGGAACACTTGCTGGACTAAGAGAAGCGTTATGGTAGTAGCTGATATTGAATGTTTATTTCCTTCCAGAATTTGTTCACAGAGAAGAAAAATACAGATAAATATAACATCCCATCTAGCTTCCAGCTACTGAGTGAAATAGGGGAGGCAACTTCAATGGTGCTAGATAAGAAAGTAAGGCAGAGTTACTTTTTCTTGACTTTTCTTGAACAGCAGTACTGAAGTGCTTGTAAATGGTTAGGAAGCAGTATTTGTAGATTGTTCCGAGCATAGTAATGCAGGAAATTAGAATTGTTTAAACAACAACATAGAAATACATGTACATGTACTTTAATAAGATTACACAAGATTTCATAAAAAAATTTCCTTAGTTGACCAAATACCAAAAGATGTTTGGACATGCTTCAAAGATTGTCTATCTGAGCTTGATATTGGGTGAGACACATTTAGTCTTTTGAAACACAGTTTATTGGGAAGTGGTTAGTGAAATGGTTATTTGACCATTTTTGTTATATGCTATGAATCTTTCTTTAGCATGTCAATACTCTATTATTGTTGTATGAACGTTTTTCTTGTATTTCATTGCACAGATTTGTCAAGCTCTGGATCGCTATGAGAATCAGATTGACTATATCCACATCTCTGACCAGTTCTCCGGACCAAAGAACCAGTATGAGTAAGTAAATAAAGTCAGATAATTTTATATCCATATCTCCGTACTATTTTTACTACTGACAGTTTCATTTATCCTATTATTAGTTTAGTTTATACTTATTTATTTAGCTTGATTATGAAGAAAGCTTGAAGGTTATCGAGTCACTCCCGTCTGTCTGCTTCCTGGAAAAACCATTACTGGCATCATATAAGGAGGTATAGTCGTGACAAATGGAGCTCCAACCTGCATCCTCTGGGATGAGCGGCAGAGGTTGCGGGTTCAAGCCCAATGTGGTGTAATTCAGGCATGTCTAGCATAAACTAAATCAATTCCCTTCATTCCTTTACAATTACAGGGTTCAACATTTACTATAGGCACCATTCTACTTTATCTATTACAGTGATAACCAAACCAAGATGCCAGATGTGAAACCAACAATTGTCTTCTGTTTCAATGGTAAGGTTCCCATCTGTTTTGCTTGGTTTTTTTTTTGGGGGGGTGGAGTCAAAATAATGAGTATAACTGTACTTGAGTTGAATATTGGTAATCTTAACTTCTTGTTTCTTTTAAAATAGTAACCCTTATGCATAACAAATTGTCACATGAAAATATATCATATGCCAGGTACAATGTACTAATTCAAGATTACCTCCCTTACTTAACAAACATATATGTGAGAGAATTTCTTACTCCTCACTTATGTATGAGTCCTCTTAGAAATGAAATATCATTGTAAATATATGTTGTACCAAGACTTTCTATATATAGTGCTTGTGGAACCATTGTTGGACAGTTTTCAATAACAGCTGGTGTAAATTCAGAACAAATTTCTTGATATCCTAAAGCTACATTTCAATAGACTTAAAGTGATATTACCTTTCAAAGTGACCATCATAATTTTAAATGAAATATTAATCAGTTATTTATACTCTTAAGAATGATAAACATTGCCTTAGGTATAACCCACAAATAACATTCTGTATAACAGTTTCATTCACATTGAGTATAGAGGAAATCTGTAAACACAAAATTTGACTATCCTAGTCAAAAATATATAATGAACCCTTTCGATTATGTATACCTTAATTTGTATTTGTCAATAATAGAAATAACTTTGTGAAACTTATTTTTTTATATGTTTTAAAGCATCCAATGTGTTTTGAGCATCATTTTTAACTATAAACAAATGTGACCGTTTTGAAGAGTAATATAGCTTTAGTATTTTTTGTGTTAACACAAAGCTGTGTTACACTGAAATAATTGAATCTACTACCACATACATGTATATGTATGTGTATATGAAAACACTGTACCAGTAGTGTATATGTACATAAAAACACTGTACCAGTAGTGTATATGTATATGAAAACACTGTACCAGTAGTGTATATGTATATGAAAACACTACCAGTGGTGTATATGTATATGAAAACACTACCAGTAGTGTATATGCATATGAAAACTACCAGTAGTGTATATGCATAGAAAACACTGTCCAGTAGTGTATATATTAGAAAAAACGTGGTGTATATGCTATGAAAACACTACAGTAGTGTATATGCATATGAAAACCCTACCAGTAGGTATATGTATGAAAACACTGCCTACCAGAGTGTATATGCTATGAAAACACTACCAGTAGTGTATATGCATAGAACCTGTACCAGTAGTGTATATGTAACCCAACTGAACACGGGGCCCCCCCCCCCCCCCCCCCCCCCCCCCCTTTTTATAGTAGAACCACCAGATATGAATGAAAACCCTCCCAAAAGTGTTATGTATATGAAAACACTTACCAGTAGTGTATATGTATATGAAAAATGTACCAGTAGTGTATATGTATATGAAAACACTGTACCAGTAGTGTATATGTATATGAAAACACTGTACCAGTAGTGTATATGTATATGAAAACACTGTACCAGTAGTGTATATGCATATGAAAACACTGTACCAGTAGTGTATATGCATATGAAAACACTGTACCAGTAGTGTATATGCATATGAAAACACTGTACCAGTAGTGTATATGTATATGAAAACACTGTACCAGTAGTGTTTATGCATATGAAAATACTGTACCAGTAGTGTATATGTATGTTGTGAATGTTTCAGTTGCCGGTAAGGGCAAGTCTAAGACATCGGACATGGAGAACATGAAACCACTGATGCAGCTCGTCTTCTACTGTGTGGACAAGGTGGCTAGGGTCTCACTTAGTAAAGAGGTAGTGTATTTATACTGATGTGTTTAGTTAGATAATGTGTTATATGTAAGTTATTGTCACTAGGATTTGTCATGAAGGGCTGAGTCATGTTAGTTTAAAATTAGTGTCATGGAAACCTAATGAAAGAGCAAGAGTTAAAAATTGGCAGTAAAACAGTATGTCCAAAAACCAACACAGGTTTTTCCTGCACTTGTGCTGCATTAAGTTTTAAGTATTACTGAAGTTTTAGCTAACGAATGACATGAAAATGAAGATTATGTAAACATACTGGTACAACAAACATTGGCTGTGCACGAGTGTGTGATGTAGACGTACTTGCAAGAGTTTGGCAATGTCTGTGTTAACTAGAGTAAGGTGTGTTCAGTTAACATGAAAATTGTTATTTCAGTCAAGAATTACCATGGTGTGTAATAATCTTAGTAAAGTTAACAGCTTAAATAAAATGTACAAGAATAAAAATCAGAAACGAATTGACAGGAAGTGCTCTAGATTGCAATGCTATAACTGCTTACAGCTTTAGTAACTATCTAAATATTACAAGACTGTTTCCAGGGTAACCAAACGTCATATAGATATCATAAGACACTGCTTCCTGGTTTAACAAACTTCAGATAAATATCATGAGACACTCTTTCCAGGGTAAACAAAAGTCGGATAAAAATCGTCAGAAAGCAGAAGAAGTGTTCCTGAAGTCTGCACATGCCCAGCGTCAGGAGGCTGCCCAGCTGAGACGCGAGGAGAAACGTAGGGTAGAGAAGGAAAGAATCATGAATGAAGAAGATCCTGATAAAGCCAGAAAATGGGAGGTAATAAACTCTTAACAATGTTTTTTTTTCGTTTAGTTGAGGTCACCAAACATCTTCTGAAGGCATGATACTGCATGTGGTGTAAAAGTTTTGTCTGATTGGTCAAAATGTTTTAAAACATACTCTTATGCAGCATGAAATTAAAAATAATTGTCTAGAATCATACTGGCAGCTCGAAACTTGTTTGTGTATATCATTCATGGAGTTTATAATTACATCTTCAGCTTTGTGATATCTCCTGTCCTTATGATAAGTTACAAAGTCTTTCGCAGTTATCTCCCCATGTTCTTAAACTGACACCATCACATAAAAAAGGATCAATTTGAAAAAGCATTTCCATTTGGGTGAATTTACATTTTTTCAATACATTGAAGAACTTGGTCAGTTATTTCCTGTATAGTGTCAGTGCATGAAGATGTTATCTCAAAATATAAAAATGTACAGACATTTTACCTCCAGTTAAATGGGGTCAGCAATAGTCCTTCTGTGGAGACGCTGACCATTTAAAACCCTCTAAACAAGCAAACCTTCTGTGATTGGCTAACGGAGTATGGTAAAGCTGGACATGCACTAAACTGGACAGATGTGTTTCTTTGTTTTCAGGAGAGGCAGAATAAACAAGATATGAAAAGGAAGCAACCGAAGACCAAAATGATGAAAGTCAAGGGCATGTAATAAGGATGAAAATTATGATTTTAGTGGATTCTCTCCCTTGGTCAAGAATAACAGCATTGTACAGCATGTAACAACAGTAGACTGATCTGCAAATTGCTCTGAAGAAAGACTTAAAAGAAAGAAATGATGTGAATGACTTGAAGATTTGATCAAAATATTGCTTTCAGTACATTATATAAGAGTGGCCAGTGGCTTTGAATATATGGAGGGTGTGCCTGTTAATTATAAAGCTGCCTAGCCGTACGTTTGCAAAGAAAAAATAATTGACATCTGTTCTCTTAGTTTGTCTGTTTATATCTTATTTATTGTACATGGAGTGGGCATTTCAACCTACATTTTTATATATTTGTATGAAATAAGTTCTAAATAAATCACAAGAAAGGACTCAGTGGTTTTGAGTGGTTCTGGCTCCTGAATTATAAATCAGTATACATGTATCTTAATTTTTTACTGCATTGGTTTGAAAGTTTGAACAGATATGTATTTTCTCCTTCAGATGCATTAAACTCTGCCAAGGTCAAATTTCAAATAAAACAAATGTCTTTTACTGAATTTATTTTATAATAGCATTCATTGATTAAATTTACAGTGTTGAGCTATGACTCACCTTCATTGACATCTCCATTTAACATCACCATGGTTACATGTTCACATTAATGTAAACAATTTTCAGTTCTGTCGACTTCCAACTGGTTATGTCTAGTTCCTGACTGATGAATGTACTGATCTCATAGATTCAGAAATCTTTTAACAATAGATATAAGTGAAAGCGTATTTCGTAGACGATTTAAGCATTTAAAGATCACAAATACTGTACATGCATAATATTTAGTTAGTTTTGTTTTGTGGCCTATATTTTTTTAGTAGATGATATGTTCAAAAACTAGTCCTATTTAGCTCCCACTAAAATACCTGATATTGTGATTGTAGTGTACATAATGTTGAATTTTATTTAAAGGTCCATTACTAACGCAAAATCGAATTTTCTTTTAAATCTGGAATTGTAACAGGGAAATGCAGTTTGAAACTGGCTTCTAAAACTTTCCAATAGCCGTGAAGTATTTCCCTGTTTGAAATACTGCTGCAAAAAAAGGAGTGAATGTTTGTATATTTCCTTAGATTGACCTGGGTGGTCTTTTGGTCCTACTTGCGCTGTATTGAATGTTGTTAACAGTCAGAAATATACTTTGCACATCATTGGAAGTAAAGTTCTTCAATTATACTACAAAATAGGCATGCTTAAATTTGTACAACCATTTTACAGCCTCTCTATGGGAGATTTCTTGAAAATTACAAAGATATTTGAAAGTGGGAAAACCTACTTTCGTTTTTGAAAAGGCAAAATATAATTTATTAATTCTTTTGTTAAACTCAAATTTTCAACACAATATGGTCACATTTAGTGCAGTATGTCATATTTTTTCCTTTTGAGAAAACACCTGTTACTATCACAGATTTAAAAGAAAATTTGATTTGGTGTTAGTAATGGACCTTTAAGGGTCAAAAGCAACAAGTATGATAACAAATAAACAGCATCATGCAAGTAGATGCCACAAGAAAAGGTTTTTTTTTAAGGCAGCATTTAGAATTCATGAATGATGGATGTTGTTCCCTGTATAAAGAGGAGCAGCTTTTTATGTATCACATTGTATTATATCACGCACCTTTCATGTGTATTAATTGTTTATGTTGCCATTTTGTATTTGTCTTCAGTGTTTGCCAAGTTTATTTCTTTATTCCATATTTATTCAGATTTATCATTTGAAGAGTTGAATGTGTTTGTAGTTTTATATTTTTAGTAGTTTAAGTTCTTGTGAGAATTCTCTTTGGTCAGGGTGTGTTTCTTCTTACCGTAACAAATATGACAGTTGAATTCAGTAAAAGCATTCAAAACTTGTTTTCTAAAAATGAATTTTCATCGATATTTTTTGGATGTATTTTACCCCTGAACACTGAAAAGTTTTAATTGAAACTACAGTTAGAATGGGTTATGTGTAAAATGCTGTCACGTTTACAGAATTATGTACACATTTACATGAACAATAACAAACAACAAAAAAATCAGTTTACACGCTACCAAGTCACCATCAATATCTTTGGCAAACTTTTTAACAATTGCACATTATATTGAAATGAAACAAAAGATGTATTTTGAGATTAAAAGAAAGAAGATGGCATTAATCCCTTTTTAGATTTCTATGAAAGTAGGTCAATAATTTAGGAGCATGGTAGCTACAGAAACTGCAGAACTTTTCTTAAAATGAAGCAACTGAAATGGGTTATTTGTATGCGATAAATCTTAAATCAGACATACTTTGAAATCAAAATGAGGTAAGATAATTAATGAAGTATCTTCTAGTGTCTAGATCGTTTACACAGACGGTTAGATTTGTAAACATGTACTTGTAGTAATTGAAACGACTCCGTATGGACGTGTAAAATATGACAAAAAACATATGCATTCAGTCAGATTATTTAAAAACCCTCTGAAATTTATATTTAAACACTTTTCAGATAGTTTGGAAGGTATAGCACTTCTGAGAATGAACAAAGAACTTTTTTAAATGTTTATAATGTTGTAGTCGGATGTATTACTTGGATATAAATGTGTTTATATTATACACTGATTTTTATTATGTATAAGATTGAGTAATGTGTTTGGCATATTGAAAAAGTGTGTATTATTAATATGTTGTTGCTCACCAAGACTTTCTACTTCAGTTTATCATATTTGTGCTGAATGTTTCTCATTCTTAGAAAATTTAATCTATATTCACACAAATTTCAGCACCCATTCCATTTGACTTTCCCCCATCATCTCGTGTACTTGGAACTACATGTAATTGTTGCTGATGTTTAACATGCTTTCATTGTTGCGGGGTTCTCTATCTGTCATACTGGAAACAGATGTCCTCTCCTTTTCCTTATTGAATTGTTCAGACTGGTTGCCAGGAAACTGTCACCAGGGTCTTACATAGACTAATAATGGAGACCCTTCCTTTGTTTAGCACTTGTACTTCTAACGCAGTCAGGTAGACCCTTTCTTTGTAGAGCACTTTTATAGCAGTAAGTTATAACAAGTTCTATATGTGATATTCTGTGTAGTGAGAATTTGTTTGAAAACCAGTCAGCATCTTTCGTCAATTGCCAGGCACTACCATCACTATTTTAAATCTTTTTTTCTGTTAAATATCTTCCTATACTTAACTAAATTTACCAACTATTTTCTCACATGCTCTTCTGACTTTATACTTGGTTTAAACAGGGTCCGGACCCTGGTTTAAATCTCAAGTGTTGGTGGTCTAAAAATGGGGGAAAAGTGTTCAAATAATATATACCAGTAAGCATCTTGGTGATTAAATCTGACTTTTGAATTGTATGTACTTCATACTTTTTTTAATTAAACAATGGTATGTATATATTAGCCATTCACTGAAGCAGAAGTTTGTTTTGAGGTTAGAAGTCAAACATATTGCTTCAAAAAACGATAAATGGTACATGTGTGAGATGTCTATTTTTTGTCCCATGTTACAACAAAAATACTTTTTAACAACTTAAAGTATTATGATTTTCATTTTTTGTTCAAGTCAGCTTCTCTCTTCACCCATACATTAATGACCGCCGTGTATTGCAAGTCCAATAAAATTAAAATGGTCCTACTCCCAGCTGATTGTTTTCTTTTATTCACCTGCCATTTTTGTAGTTTTCAGAATACTTGTTAAACATTTGATTGTTCTGTATGTGTCAATTATCAGTTGTTGTATGTTTCCGTCATAAAGATGCTATTATAGTAGTTTTTTGTGGGACGTATGTGTTGACTTATCGTCAAAGCATATAATAGTTATCAAGACAGTATGTATGCCAGTGTTACAGCGTAAGATATGGCGAATTTTAAATGTTTAAATGCAGTATGATTGTATGTTTTCCCATGCATGGGGTATTTTTTCTCCAGGTTTTATATATAGATGTTGCAATTGATCCTAAAAAAACATTTTTATATGATACACATGTTACTTACATTGTATTGTAATAAAATTTCAGAGAAGACTGTTGTCTTGCGTATTTGATCATAGTATGAAATTGTATAGGAGTGTGATAAAGAGTCAACAACGCACTAAGGAGTGGACAGGTAATTGAACAGGCAGTAAACAGATGACATATTAAATAGAAACAAGAAAATTGAGGATGAGTAGTCTGTAAATATGATTAAAATACAAAATGTGCATCACGTCTGCCAGTTAAATAAGCAATTGACAGATTATATTCAATTTGAAGAATTAGGAGGCTATTTGCACTCGCCCGGGCGTCTGCGTTGGTTAAAGTCCTTTTTATAAATGCTTGTATCTTCTATACCATTTAACATATACTCGGTCAAAAAGGAAAGTGCATGACTCTTTCTCGTGTAACTTTGTAACCAGTTCTGATCACTTTGTTCCAAATCTGCGAGAGTTAAAACTGATCCTTAACTTAAAATCATTGATAAAATTCAAGTTTTTCTGCAAAACACATGAAAACATTGATGACATCATATGGACCATAAATAAACCTTTAATTTAATACCAAAAATGCGTATGTTAAACTTAAACGTTTCGCACATGGTTGTCTAAACCCTATACTCACTTTCACGAGAAAGATTCATGCACCATTTTTTTTGACTCTGAGTATATTTACTTCAAACTTGGCATATTTGTTTCTCATGGCAATATAGACAACTGCAGCAACTCACATAACTCTCTCAACCGTGTTTGCGTAATTATGCCCCTTTTTAGTTCGTAGATTTTGTAACAAAAACTTCACCTTAGCTTTTACTTTGCCATTTCTCAAACATTAAAATTTTCTTCATCAAACTTTCAAATTATTTTGCTTACGACAAAGAAGGTAGTGATGCAGCCAAATTCTTTGGGTCATGGTCACATTTGACAAAGTTATGTCCCTTTTTGTAGTTAGATTGTTATGATAACTTAAAGTTGGCTATAATTTTGAAATTTCTTAATATTTCTTCATCAAACTTTGAAATTATATTGCTTATAACAACATGGTCATGATGTACCTCCTCTGCCTCTTTTTCGTACCTCTAACCCTACACCCCATGCCGAACCTACCCACTCAAAAAAAAAAAGAATTTCAAATAGTCGAGCGTGCTGTCATAAGGCAGCTCTTGTTAGTTCGATTGTCATCTCATACTGTAGTCCCATCTACAATATACAAGGGTAGATTTAGGTCAAATACAAGATTAGTTACAAGTGTTTCTGTTTTGTGATTTTGACCTTGACGCGTAGACCAACTACATTGACGTTCATAATTACCTAGCATATTGAACACAGAAAAACGTTGGTAGCAAATGTTAATGTTCAGGGAACATTTTCTATTTTAATGATAAGGCTTTGAATATCGTGACATATTCTCACTGCAAATTGCGTGTAGCGCATCTTTTCTGCTCGTAAAGAAAATCTCACCTTACTAATTATTCCGCCATATAATACCACGCATACGTCATCAAGTTTCAGCTCACCTGGCAAAAAGTGCGTGGGTGAGCTATTGTGACCATACGTTTAACATAGTTACGTTCTTCCATCATTTCCTTCAAACGACATCTCTTATTAGGCAAATGTTGATGAATTTTGGCAGGGATGTTCCTAGCATGAAGCTGTATCAAAGTTCGTCAAGGAATTCCATTACATGCAGAACTCTGGTTGCTCTGACAACAAATTGCAAAAATTAGTCTTCTTCAGATTTGATAATTGTTGTGTGGCACTGTCTTGTGGACCTCTATCAATAATGTTCAAAATATGCCCCTGTGGTCGAAATTGGGTCCGCCCACGGGGGTCATATGTTTACATAGAAATATATTAGTAAAGGTTAAAAAATATTCATTTCAGAAACTGTAAGGGCTAGATATTTGGTGTGTAGCATTGATTGGTTGGTTTGTTTCAAGAGTATTCAAACTATGAGACTGGTGTCAAAACTGGACCCGCCCAAGTTGTTCTATGTTTTATATAAAATACGTACTAAAAATCGTCTTGTCAAAAACGTAAGGTTAGAGCTTAGGTATTTAGAGTGCAGCATTGTTTGGAGGTACTCTATGAAGTTTGTTGAAAGCATGCCCCTGGGGTCATAATTGACCCCGCTCCCGGGATCTCTTACCGGTATTTAAAATTCACGTAGACTTTTTGAGTAAATGCTTAAAAAATATTCTTGGTCAATACCAAAAGGCATACAGCTTAGATATTTGTTATGCAGTATCACCTAGTGGTTCTCTATCGAGACTGTTTTAAGTATGCCCCTGGGGTCAAAATTGGTTGTTTTTATTGACTCATGTAAGGAAAAACTATAAGGCCAAGAGCTTAAGTAGTTGTTTTGCAGCATGGCCTAGTGGTCCTCTGCCAAGATTGTTCATATTGTGCACCCATGTGGCCACACCTCGGGGTGATTATTTTACACACGCTCATATATGAAATGTTCTGACAATTTTCATAATGTCAAGGTGTAGAACTGAGATATTCTGCATGTAGCATTGTCCAGTGGTCCTCTCCCTAAAGTGTTCTAACTTTGCGTCTATGTCAAATTTGGCTCCCCCTTTTTGATCTACTTTTTAGTTTTTACCTCTACAATGTACTGTACCTTTACCTTGGTTTCTGAGATGCGATTGTTGATAATGTATTATAGCCAATGGTAGCCAGATGAGCGATATACGGCCTTCATGGCTTTCTTGTTTCCTAAGTTGTTTGAAGCAGCTGAGTGTCATTATATGAGGTTCAATGTATCGAATATCCCTATAACTAACAACAACAACAGGAACATTGATCTTTTCTCCTTAGGTAACCGACAATTTCAATGTCAGTCTCGCGTGCAGCTTTCCGCATGTCTAATTCAAAAGGTGAAGGCAGTGCACTATTATGTAAAACAAATTTACAAGCCTTTCGTAGCAACTTGAGATCTGTGTTTATTGTAGTCTGTAATTAAAAAAGAGAAACATTTGCGTTTGACCTCCACTTAGTCTAGGTATTGCGTCTTGGCAAGAAAGACAGTTTTCGCAAAAACACTATATCGAAATATTATGCTAGATCTATTCAAATCTATGCTATGCCGTTCAACTTTCAGTGTAAGGTGAAACAAGTGTGACATTGAAGCCGTTGAGTCACTTTGCTTTTCACAGTAAAAGGTAATGCGATCTTTTAGATGTTTACGATCACCAGTCACCACAATCCTGCAAAATCGAAGAGTCGAGATCAGCGTAAATAAGACTAAACGACTGCAAAACGTTCATCTTTTTAACTATGGAAATGTTTATCATCGGTATCGCGTACTGACTTCATTGTTTTTACTAGCGCACCAGCTGGTTTTACATGGTAGTATTTTTCCTTTGAAATAAGTAAAATATTTATAATCCAACAAAATGTTTGACGTTGTATTAACCGGCTTATTGTTTGAACAAAATGGAAATAAATGACCAAGATTAATTATATTTGACATTGTGAACATAAGAGGTTACGGACTAATTAAATTTGACTTTTCTCATTTTGTTTAAGGTATGAATAGTGAGTCTTGTGACTCTGACTTGTTTGTTCGTTTTAATTCCCAGCTCAATAGATCTGTAACATTAGGGCATCAATAGCCCCTCCCCCTCCCCAACATTTGCGAATAATGATGTTTGCGTGATTCAGCATTTTGATGTGCAAGCAAACTTAAGCTGCAGCACTGGGGCTATTTTCCGGCTGTAATGGAAGACGCAAAGTCAACATTAGACGTCACGCAAGTTACCCATTCTGCTTTTTACGGAAAAACAAGTGGTTGGCGGCCCATTTAGATACAGTAGAAACTGGAATCTATTTCCTGCGTATTGATTTTATCTATTCTGTGAGTCTGCATGGTATCACGGCACATGAAATCAAACGATTCTGCCAATATTGGGCCACCAACGAAGTTACCAGGAGCTAGAGATACCCCTGTAGGCAGTCATCGCACTTCTGCACCTTGACTCCGACCAGATGTGGAAAATGAAACATGAACTACCTTTAAAAAAGATAGTCGGCGCAAATTTTAGCTTATGAAAGCGATTGTTACCTAGATTTTTATAGTGAAAATGTCGGAAAGCTCCAAATGTCACAAGGGGAGGAAAACAACCACAGATACTTGACCCGGATTCGTACCCATGTACCTTCCCTTGCACAGTTGTTTAACCTAATGCTCTCCCGACTGAGCTAAACGGCCACTTGTCAAATTTGTCTCCAATAGTAATTAAATATCTATCGCGACATGTGTATCAGGCAAACAAGCTTAATCCTTGTTTTTCTTGTAAATATGCTACTCAAATTATTTACCGTTATTCACTGGCCGAGAAAGTATAAATAATTAACATTAATTTCGGAGGTAACAACATATAATGTTGATACATATGAATTATATACGTACTTAAATTATTAACCCATTCAAGAAAGTCTGGCTGAAAACGCAATTTAAGTTTTTTATTGTCTATTCCCATTTTAACTACACATGTATATAGGATCGTGGATAAATGAAGAAATTTGTAAATATCGTATTACAAATCAAGTAAAATGACCTAAAAGACCGAGAAACAAAAACAACTTGTTTTTCTAAAGAGAATATTATATCGCTAGTACTGATTGATTATTCACTATCATTTAAAGCTTAAATTATAAATTATACATTATCTTTTGAAAAAAATGTTGTTTTCGGTCTGCATAAACTGTTTCTGTCCTTTTGCGGTCGTTTTCGGTTGTTTTCGATAACTCTATGCACCCTGTATTATCCAATTGGAAGGTGATGTCTCATTGAAAAAAATGTTATACAGTCCACATCCGTTATCTCGACTTCGGTTATTTCGATTTTTCAATATCTCGGCTGGATTTTCTCGGTCCCGATTTTTTCCCTTCTGTTATTTTCCTTGAAATTAAGATGGCGGACACATTGATGAAACAGCAACTTGCTGTCTGCAAGAATCTAAAGGTACCCCATAATCAATAGAGTTATCTTTGATTAAATGCGGTGAAAAAAACGCGGTGATAAGGATGCCTTCAAGAGCGAAGACACGGGAAATTAGATAGGTGGGAACAAGTAGTTCTCTTCAGACCTCACACAGGACACAACAGGATCAACGTTTATACATGTATGAAATATGGAAGATGTTTTCACCAAATGCTCACGTGGTCTGTCAGACCAAATAGCAAGACACTTATATTTACTGCAATTATATCCTTGTATCATCATAAACTTATAAAGTTATGTCTCCTGTATCAACATGTACTTCAGTTATGTCCCCTGTATCAACATTTTCTTCAGTTATGTCCCCTATATCAACATGTACTTCAGTTATGTCCCCTGTCTGTATCAACATGTACTTCAGTTATGTCACCTATATAAACATTTTCTTCAGTCATGTCCCCTGTATCAACATTTTCTTCAGTTATGTCACCTGTATCAACATATACTTCAGTTATGTCACCTTTATAAACATTTTCTTCAGTTATGTCCCCTATATCAATATGTACTACAGTTATGTCACCTATATAAACATTTTCTTCAGTCATGTCCCCTGTATCAACATTTTCTTCAGTTATGTCCCCTGTATCAACATATACTTCAGTTATGTCACCTTTATCAACATTTTCTTCAGTTATGTCCCCTATATCAACATGAGCTTAAGTTATGTCCCCTGTATCAACATATACTTCAGTTATGTCCCCTTTATCAACATGAACTTAAGTTATGTCCCCTGTATCAACAGTCAAGGAAAGGTGTGCAGCAAGACATTACTATTTTGGAAATAAGTTTTACGGCATAAAATGACGTGCTCATTAGTACTTCCCTCATTGCGTCCGAGGTAATGATGTAGACAGTGTACGTAGTTTTGCTAACGATGAGATAATTTACATAATTATGTACACTCAGTCAAAAAAGAAAAGGTAACTCAGTGATTTGTGTCTCAGTCAGAGTTACTGTTTATGAGTTTGAAATCTAGGGACAGCGAACAGTGTAAAAGGAAATTTCTTGTACATGTATACACTTTGATCTTTTCTGATACTTAAAACTCGCTTATTTAAGAGGATCGATTTTAATTTTAATGCCAACCCTTCTAACAACAACAACAACAACAACAATAATAATAATTATAGTAATAACAACAACATCATCCAATTTTTCCACATTTATTTTAACAACTGACGGTGGTGTTTCACACTAGATAGCAAATATGGCTAAACAATTATATCTGAACCAGGGGGGTAATCTTTGTCTACAGTTAATAACATTATAACATATATATTTTATACAATAAAAATGCTTGAAAGCATTTATATATACATTTTTTATTAAATATAAAAAATCACACACTTTCTACAAATGAAAGTGCTCCTTGACGGAGCTGTGTTGTAACAATGATAAAACTGGCCTGTTACACAAAGATGGAAATGCAGTTCACAGGGATACAATTCCCTCTTCCGTATGATTTATTGGTAACAAGACCATAACAACAAAAAACAACAACAACATTATTTGATATTGCTGACGGATGTATTTGAAAATTCGTCATCAAAAATTCACTTACACTAGCCACTGCGATATTCTTAAATTCACTGTACACTGTGCTACTTAAAAGTTATTCAAGAGGTTTCTGGAAAACGACCCTAAAGCAACTGTGACATCACGAAGTTTTATAATGCTTGAAAATGATTTATTTCGTTTTGTCTTTTATTGACTTATTCCACGCTTCCCCATGGCAATAGATTCCAAAGATGATCTACATCAAGTTGGCTTTTCATGATTAATTCCCCGCTACCATATATGGCATTAACTTCCAAAGATGAAATACGCTTATACTGGATGTTTTTGTTGTTACACATTTATTGTACCTCTCGCAGTCGAGGTAAAGTCATGACAAACATTCAGTGCTTAAACAGAGCCTCCTGACCGGCACAGGTAGAACCGCACAAAACACCACGTCTCAGGTTGATTTTACCTTCGATTAATTAACACGTCTTAAGCATCCGTGTTAAGTACAAGTTATACGTCTGAAAGCATTCTAAATAAGGAACAAAACTAACGCTTGTGGCTTTTCGCTAAAATGTAAATTAGTGTATATTTAATATGTGCCATTCAATCCCTGACCAAAAGGTCAAAAACGCACTACAACTATTTCTTTTCGCATAATAAAAAAACGATCGAAAGTCACGAAAAGAAATAGCAAGAGGAAAAATAATATTCTACCTACATACTCTACAAATCTAGAGATTTGACGTCATCGCTGACAAAACTTGCATTCACAAAATCACAGTTACTCTCGTTACTAATACAAAATATAATATCAAAGTGGTGTGTCTATTTTCGTTCAAACTTAGATCTAAAAAATTCAACCATTTCGATTATGTTAATTTTTTTTTTTTGCATTTTCATTATGTGAGAAAGGTGGCTGTATCTTATAGATGGTGGGAGTCTATTACTGCCGGTCCTTCTCATGGACGATCGTTATATGTAAACTGTCTGTGCCGGCGTACATGATTGAAATACCCACAGGTGATCGCGGTCGGTAAATTGCGCTTTTAACACCTTTTTTTGTCTTTTTACATCTGTGTAAAAACATCCACTTACAACATAGGTATGATCTTGTATTTCAATGATCTTAATTTTTACATTTTACCAGCTAAGTACCCGTTAGACTGAAAAAAAGAAACACAATACCGACCGCAAACTCCTATATGGAAATACCGTTGATACAAGGAAATTACAAATTCGGTATAATTCTTGATCTGGGATACATAAATTAAAACGATTACACAATAGCAGGGTTCGGAACTCATACAATATGGCCTTAATTTTGTTATACCATCTCTGACTGAAGTTCAATACGGAAGAATAAATAATTTCTAGATAGTCAGTGCTAGGACAAAGGCAAATACAGCGTAATTAAGTTATCCTAAGTTTATCCATAAATCATTGTTTCGGATTAGTACAGAGTTAAACATGACTTTTAATAGTTTTATTTGTCGTTACCTTTTCCTATGTTTCGAATAACTGTATGATTTGTTTGAAGTCTAAGAGTGAGACGCAAAAGTGAAAATAAACGTCCGTGAAAAAAGACGGTAGCCAGCTACCAAATATGTAAATGTAACATATGACTAACCTCTGACATAACGCAGACGAACCTTTCATACAGTGAATTCAGTGAAGTAGAAATCAATCAATACTGGAGCCACACGATCATGAATCTTTCATCCCACAATCGATCGGCATTTCTGTTAAAATAATGACACTATTAGTCATCGATGATTGCTGTGTCACATTTGAATACCCTCTAACAATATGCCGAATACGGCTCCAAGAACAGTTATGATAAATGTGTAACGTGGCAGATCATTCCAAATTATTATGACCGATGAAACTTTAACAAGGAGAACAGAAAGAAAACAACGTTAACACAAACAAAATGAATGTGTATAAAACACATTCAAAATACTGCGGTTCAAAAATAATTTGATATACTGTTGAAACTTGAAAGAAGAGAACTGACTTTCAGCTGTTTTGATGCATTTTAATACAAGTCAAACAGATAATCTGTTTATACTGTTCACATATTTTAGATTTTCTGTTATTTTCTGTTTAGCTATGGTTTTAATAAATACCCGAGAATTCGGTGAAAACTTGCATGTATGGAGTCTTTTTCATCGAGAATTGCCATGTATGCATATCTGTTTTACTACAGCGTACTTCAGAAACAGTTGCAAGTAACAATACAATGATGTCTTTAACGGACCGCAAAATGAATACATTTAAACACACATTCTTTATAAACAGTGATCTTCCTCAATAGGGAGAAGTGTTTTTCGAACACTGTGAAATATCACTATATATTGGCACGAAACAATGTTTGAAATCATGCGCACATTTTTGAACTTTACATGTATTTCTAATTCACAATCGCCTTCAGTCGCGAAGTAGATGATATCTACAGTAATGCTAGTGGTCAATGTACTTCTATGGCTCCACCGGTTAAAATTCCCCTTATTATACGCAAGCTAGCATATAAGTGGTGAGTAACTTTTCAGTTCTGAGAAAACCTCCGTGAAGAAACTCGGGTCACTGTTTATTTTCAACATATTTCCACTCTGTGTGTTAATTATATGCAAACACCTGTCCCAGAATGTGTCTCTGTTATCTTCAACAAGGAATGGTTTTAAGGGGTAGCTGATTTCGTTTCCCATGTAACTGTATGAGAGATACAAGCACGTTAGAACGGTCGCCTGAAGTTCGTTTTCGTCATCCATGTCAACCGTAACCATGTCTCGGACCAGCATGTACACAAACACGACATTTGCGGGGTTCACGAAAGCGATGTCCTGCCATCCCTGAAGAAGTAGGGATCTATCAACCGTGCGTAACCAAACTATGGCATCCATTCCTTCAAAATGCTTCAACTTTTTACAACGCCGATACAAAAACTCTCCCAAACTTTTCAGTAACTCGGAAGTGGAAGCTTGAATTACGGTTTTTCTGGGACTTGTGCTTTTGTCAACTTTCTTAACCAACTGGATTTCTGGTTTAGCATTTCCATTGATATTTTTTAGATTATTGTTTATATTGTTATTTAAATTTACGTCGTTATTGTTCAGTCTGAGGTTTTGAAATTGTGTTTCCGGTGCCTTTAAGTTGTAACACGAGACCGACTTTTGAATATTCTTGTTTATGTTGATGTTCTCAATATTACAATTGTTATCTACCTTTCCAGGTAAACATCCGACGGCGGAATGCCGGAATATATTCTTATCCTTTTTCTTACTTCCATTTACGGTAAATTTCTTCCAGCTAAGTCCGCTCAGGAAAATCGTATGCCTTTTGAAACTCTTGTCCTTCACGTCTTTGTTATTATTCGTCTGGTTTTTCGTATTGTTAAGAATTTCATAATTGAAGTTGTTTAGATTAATTTCTTCATACACAGGCTTCCTAGGCCTTGGTGAAAATGATAAAACAGTCCCCATGTTGAGATATATTTATTATGCCTTATACCTCAAGTTGTATTCATCTTTTAAGTCCAGGAAACTTGATCTTGACTAATTTCACACTTCCTCAAAATGGCGGCTTAATCCTTTCAGCTTTGGCACTTCCAGACTGCAGACTTATTGATTCTGATTATAATTTCTAATGTCTTAACTGAGCACAAAAATCAATGGCACACCGTCTAATATCTTTTAGAACTCACAACTGAACTATGGTATATTCTATTTAGACAACAAATCCCAAATTCTGTGTCTAAGTCAACAGTTTATTCTTTTACTTGTCAAACATTTAATACACCAACAGCAATAAAACCAATATCGACCTCAGCCGCATTGGCAATAACTGTGTGTTCGGGTTGCCGATCAATGACTTATTCTAATGCATTAGCATCGACATACGGGCGTTCCATGACGTCATTACTATGGAGACATGAATAATACAGCATTAGAAGAGCTGTTCGAGATTCCGATGACTGTATCATTCTCTACAATATTTCAACTTGTAATGCACTAGAAAGGCTCAACCTTTAACACAAATTGCTTTAATTTGTCGATTTGTTAAAGAAACTAGATCTATAAGTTAAGCACCGATCGAAGGATGTCTCTAAGGTGCTTGTTTCTTTTAGCTTTTATAGATCTATGTAACACACTTATATGAACAGAAACATGTATTTAAACGGTGTCTTTGTTTTTGAAATAAAATGTTTAGACAAATAAAATTAATGTTGATATTAAATACAAACTTAATTACGAATGTAAATAAGTAGTTGCATGTCTATTTCCTTTAGTGAAGTGAGTTTTAAAAAAGCATCTTTAAGCCTTTACATATAATTGAAAACATATACATTTTTGTATATACTTTAACTTGTTTGAAGTAAACTGATAGAAATGTATTACGTGTATTGGTGTCTATAGCAAAACAATAAGAAACATAGTTAAAAGTATACATCATCGAAATGCTCGCATGTATCACGTTATTAACTTATTAATATTGACAGAAGTGTCTTTGAAACCAAACGAGTGGATTGTTCAAAGAATCAAACCCTTTAGAATTTTTCATAGAAGGCAACGCGTTGCGGGAAAGGGTGACAATTGAAGCCTATTTTGCCTATTGCAATACTATTGTTTTAGCGGAACCTATTGCGATACTTGGCATTCACTATTATGATACCATTGAAATATTTATTGACAACCATCCATTGTTAAAACGTCTAAATGGAATTAATGCATAATAAAAGACACACGTTACAAGACTGTTTATCACTGCCTATATATAACCGTGAAAAATCCTTCGCCCCGAGCGGGATTCGAACTCGCGTCCTCTTAAACCTTTAGCAGACACTCTACCACATCGCCATAAAAGCTTGCTCTATGGTAAGGAAGCACAAGTGCCATATCATATCTCTACTACATATACACACTGAATTGTTTGTAAAACAGAAATGGGCAAAAAAAAAATTGATCTGAATCTCATCATTAAAATCCTAACATTAAGTTGATAGAGCCCTTCTAACATTAATTATTATTCTTTTAGCAAATGTTTAAGAAAACGGACTAATGTTTTCCTAAAGCTGACACATCCGGAATCGCAGAAATATATGACACACCCGGAGTCGCCGAAATAGGCACACCCGGAGTCGCCGAAATATATGACACACCCGGAGTCGCAGAAATATATGACACACCCGGAGTCGCCGAAATATATGGCACACCCGGAATCGCAGAAATATATGACACACCCGGAGTCGCAGAATTATATGACACACCCGGAGTCGCAGAAATATATGACACACCCGGAGTCGCAGAAATATATGACACACCTGGAGTCGCAGAAATATATGACACAACCGGAGTCGCAGAAATATATGACACACCCGGAGTCGCCGAAGTCCATGACACATTCACAAAAAAAGGAGAAAGCAGCCACGAACTTCCGTTAAATTCATAAGGTAGCTGTTATAATATTACTCACACTCACACTTATTACTTCAGCTCCCAAGCTCTCCCAGTAAGCCTCTGTGTATGGGATTTGCGTATTTATACTGAACAGAAATAGAAACAATTAGCCGAGGTGTAAAATGAAAATTGTTTGTATGCGTGGTTACCAAAATGTTTCGACGCATGAAATCTGTTTTCATACGCAGACCCTCCAAAGTAGGTTTTAAAAAGACCAAATATTCAAAACTATCGACACTAACTGTCCTTAAAGAGCATATCGGATATTGGATCGTAACATTTCTATCGATACATGATATCGAAACACTAAGTATCGCAATACATCGATATTTCGAAGCATCGTTTCTCCCTTAGTTTAAGGTATCCTTTATATGTTTGTCTCTTAAGTCGTGTTCGTTCTTCATTGAACATGTAGTAACAGTAAGAAAAGTCATTAAAGATAGCATGAAATAATGCATTTGTTGAATATGATAATGTCGGAGGTCATACACTTTGTCATGTGAAATTTTAATCGATCATAGCATTTAGTTACAGTAAACGCCATATATAACGAACCTCCATGGACCATTTAACTTAGATTCTTATATCTGGAATACGGTACAACTTTCATATAAAATAAAGCCTGAGGATAAAATCAGTCCTTGAAAATGTGTTCCTAATATCCGGCATTTCGCTATATCCAGATTCGTTATATACTAAACTTACTGTACGATGAACATATGATGTACTGTAAAACTTTAACATACATTTTTTCGTAGCAAAATGGTATAAACGGGCGGAAACAGTGGGGGCAACTGGCCCCGAAAGACAGATGTTTCAATCGAATTCCTCTAAGTCCACCAGACTCCGTATACAAACGTCATGTGTTCGAAACCCATTCGTGGAACATTTTGTATAGTTTATCCCGAACTGAACTGATTCTTTATTATAGTTGAAACTGAGCTTTCTCAGAACATAAAGGGAAATTACTTTAATGCACAAATTAATTGGACCTCAAAGAAAAGTGCGACGTTTCAAAGCACTATTTTTAGCTTTCGGTGAGATAGGAGTTACATACAACGCATATAAAATTATGCAAGACGTGACGGATGACAACGTGACGCATTTGTTATTTTCACTGACTATTTACGTGATATTATCCACCCACTGTATCGATACAGTTGTCACCTTTTAAAACAATAGATAGATAGATATCGCTATGTACATGTAATTTATAACATATCGCGCCTTTTATTAGTTTTAATTTAATTTGTATTCTAAAACCGGCTTATTGATTTACAATCTGAAGTTGCAATTTCATATACTGTGTTAACATTCATTTAACAAAATCAGCATAAATCTACAATTTACAGAATTCAATTATTCGAAATATAAACAAACAATATTATAAGGAAAATATACAAATTTACAGAATGAAGGTAATACAATACAAATTGGTGAAAACAAATATTGGGTATAGGTATCTTATGATACAGTAAAATAAAATAAATCGTCGGAACCCAAGGTTAATTCCCCCCCGATCTTCCGTTTTCACTGGAATGAATAGCCTGGGTTACCGAGGATGCATAAAATATAGAATACATTGATCCTAGTCTACAATTTAAGTGATAAGAAAATTCATATAATATTGTTTACTACATGTAAATGCAACATTTGCTGTAGAAAATTAAGGCCCGGTTAAGCACTTGCGTAAGAAAATGGTCTTTGAGAAACTAAGTGAAAAGATGTCTGCGATATAACTAAAGTATGTTGTAATTTGATCATGGTTTTATGTACCAGCCTCCTGAGATAAAATTACAGTGATTAGAAATAAAACCGCAATACGAAGTTAGAGAGAAATCAATAGATGGAAGCAGCTGAGATATCAATTCGCCTCAAATGGTGAATCATCCACGGAGATGCAGGAATTTGCAGATATTTCCATACAAGACATCTAGTGGTATGCGTATTTGTTTTGGCACATTATGGAAAAGCAGTTCTCACCCGTTATTTTGAAGTGCGAACAATTTCCATATATTTCCATCGTATATTAACTATATTTACGTATAATGTGCGAAGAAGCAGAATATGCAGGATTAGAAGTAAGACGAAGTAATCAATCAACCTTGATACACTCCTGTTCTGCAGAAAGATCAATGAAAATACAATTACGATGCAGTCATTTAAAGTAATCTCACATTTGAGCAAGCTATAATAGTGCATTAAACCTAATTTACTTTGGAGTGTATAAAGTTCGATGGCATTTATTTAAGTTCCGGGGTGAATTTTTGCATCGACATTTTGGAATCATGGTGGAAATCAAGCTAGTTCGTCCCTCGCAGGATTCGAATCTGCCACCTCCATTACTTAATTGTAACTCTACATTGTAAACACAATTGTAGATAATTTTGAAGGTTGCGTACCTTTCTGTACATGAACCATACCTCAAATACAGAACTACTTTCGAGTACTTCATTTGGCAAAAGAAGCGACGACAATTTGTGACAAAATCTAAGACCTAAATTGTGTACTAAATTCAAATGTTTAGCATTTCACGTGGGAAGAAGATTAAAATAATTGAAAAGAAAAGGGTATATGACATCTGCACACGAAATTCAATACGTGTACATTTGTATTACAAAACAATTGGCATAACATAATAATCACGGTGTTCTTGGTATAATAATTCATAATTCCAGGAAACCTTAACCTTGGTTTAAATAATTCATAATTCCAGGAAACCTTAACATTGGTTTTGATATCAAAGACTAGTAATATAGAATTTAACCTTAAAGTCTGACGTGTTTTTGTGAAAGTTAATCTCCTGCAGATCCTGAGGAGAATACCGCCACCATCAAACTAGCATAATTAACCCAAATACCTATTTTATCCCATTGAAGGTCGTTTCTTCCGCCATGACTGCAATATCGTATGTAGCCTCATGTCTGTGTATCGGTGTAAATGCTATTAAAATGAACATTGACTGCATTGAAAAGGAAATTCTGTCTACAGAAAGGCCGTGTGATCAAATTCACCCAGTTTCTGTCGGTGCTGAATCCAGCTTCATTCGTTCACGGTCAGTGCCATTCATATTGAAAGCCAGTGCCACGCATGCCTGTTTCTAAGGTTAGCCTGTGTCACGTATGCGTGTTTCTATAGATAGCCCGTGTCATACACACTGTGTGTCCCGAAAAAACCGTATGTCTAATCAAATGAAAAGCACTGTGCATGAAATGCGAGTGGGGTACGGCCAAAGGGGTACGGCCAAGGTTACTGTTATGACGCTGGTAGTGGTGTTACAAATTGGGGCATAGAAGAGGCAGAAAAATGCAGAAGCCATTTCTATTCCTTGTTTTGCAGAAATACATATATCAAGGTTTAAGGAAGCAAAAAATGTTGTACACATTTAGATTTTTCTTACTATATCAAGACTTGCGCATCTGAACTTGACATCGTGTTACATCTGCAAACCGTTGCAAAACAATCATTTCAAAACTGTTCAACGCGGTTTTACTTTACTAGATATATTTTGTATAATTTCGTGATCGAACGATCTCAATTATTCGAAGTATCATAGCAATAGTCTACGAATTATTTTACAATATTTGCCCAACTCCTCTCAGCAAGATACTGTGATATAATGGCGTCGCAGAGGGTTTATTACCCTTGTGCGTTCTTGAAACGTTTTGTCTATTTCGCACGTACATTTAAATTTGCTAACCACAGACCATTACACTAATTGGCATGGTACATCAATCAGCAGCCGACATCCAATAAATTGGAACATACAGATGCCAGTCACTACAGACGTTTGTATTGATCCACGAGTAGCATCGACCAGCAGCATATCACAACAGAGTAGAATATCTCGAGATTTTGCTCCTATAAGGAAACGTAGTTAACAAACTTGATCCATAAAAACATCTGTGAAAATATATCCACATCATTGACTATTTTGCGTCATGGTGTACCTGTCCGGTCTTTGACCATTTTAGTCTTCACAGGGGTGAATCAAGGCGATACACGTGTAATTCGGTATCTAGTTTTTTTTTATCAAAATTTCTGTGACATGTTTTAAGCTGCATGGAAGTTGGCTTAATCTGGGCCTCAATGGTATGTTACAGAAGCCAGATCATTTAAACCTTGTGACAATAGGCTCATAGCCCCAAACGTTGTTACAGAAAAGTAAGATCTTTTTTCTTGTCACGGATTTTACTCACAATCTAATATAATCTGAAATCTTGAAGTTACTGGTCAGTGGTAAGTTTTTTAAGACAAGCTTCAAACAATCAGTTCATTTGTAAGAGAAGAAAGCTGTAGACTTCTGTGCATCAAACGAAAACAACAACACGTTTATCATTGATAGCAATTTTAATAGAGCTCATATAATTTAAAATAAAGTAACAATCAACAATAATATCAAATCTAACCATGTATATCTTAACAAGAAAATGCAGTGTGTTTCAGTCAATGCCTACTAGCTATTCAAAATGAATGACAGGTAAATTTCCTGTTGGTGTAGATAACATATCATTGCCAATACCAGTATTTCAGTAATGCCATTCGGTATCAAATACATGTATACTCCCATTAATAAACCATGCTAGGTAAAATAAAATTGAGTATTTAGGGAATTGTTGGGCATAATTAAGACATATTTAGTTATTCTACAATTATGAATGCTACAACCACAGGTGCATTGATTTGATAACCAATATCATTATACAACCTAGAGTCTGGGACTTGTACCAGCCAATCAAAAGTAGTAATTTCCTAACAAGTAAACATTAACAGGAGAGCCATGATGGCCCTATATCACTCACCTTACTACCAATGCACTTACATAAGAATGTCACTTATTGCTGAAGGGAGTCTGTACTTGCTAAGGAAGTCACCAGTTGCTACGGAAAGATAGTGGTTACTGTAGAAGTACCTGTTCACTTAATGTCACCAGCTACCAAGGGCAGTCAGTGGTTGCTAAGGGAATCACTGGTAATCTACGGAAAGTCAGTGATTGCCAAAGACAACATTGGCTAGTTGCTTAGGATGTCAATTGTTGCTAATGAAGTCACTGATGCCAAGATGATGTTAAAGGTTGCTAAGGAAGTCACTGGTTGGTAGGGGAAGTCACTAGTTGCTAAAAGACTAAGTTGTGGCAAAGGAAGTCAATGGTTGCTAAGGAAGTCATTTGTTCATAGGTGAAGTCACTGGTCTCTAAGGTAGTCATTTGTTTATACTTGAAGTCACTGGTTGCTAAGAAAGTCAGTGATTGCTTGGCAAGTCACTGATGCTATAGAAACTCATTGGATGCTAGGTTTTTCCTTTAACTACATATACAGACAAGGAATCCATCCCATTGAGGGTGTGGTCAATTTTGACCCCAGAGGCCTGATCTAAAAATTCCTGGAGGACCACCAGGCAATGCTACATGCCAAATATCTAAGCTTTAGGCCTTGTGGTTTCAGAGAAAATATTTGTAAAGGTATTCCTTAATAAGCCTATGTAAAATCAAGTGTCTCCCCTGGCTGAGTCAATTTTGACCCGGGGTTCATGATCTGATCAATTCTGGCAGAGGTCTACTGAAAATGCTACATGCTAAATATCCAAGCACTAGGCCTTGTGGTTTCAGAGAAAAGGGTTTTCAAATTTTTTTCTATTTGTTGCCATAGCAGCCAGAACACTGCATGGAATGGAATTCTTTAAGCCTCATGCAAAGAACATCCACGCTAAGTTTCATCACTATAGGCCAAGTGGTTTCAGAGGAGATGTTCTTTGAAGCAAATTGTTTATGACACCTTAGCATGACATAGACGGAAACACGGTGATCCTAAAAGCTCACCTTTAGCACTTTGTGCTCAGGTGAGCTAAAAGTACATGTATTAGAAATTGATAAAATTATCCAGACCAATACACTAACTGCATCTGTGCCAGCAATTTGTAACCTTCAGAAATACAGTGTTCAATTTTTACAGTGTTACTAGCATGAATGAATAGCAGTGAGTAAGGTAAAAGACAGAAAACAACAACAATTATAACAAGAGGGCAGTAATGGCCCTGTATCGTCAACAAAAAACATCTGCAATGTATAAATAAGATGCCCATTACTTGTATCTATACAGGTATATATAGATGTGAATGTGATAAAAAATACTGTTTCAGTTCGATAGCTTTCCTTTCCCTGTATCTTTTAGAATATACACTTGGCAATCCCTTTATCAGATCAGGTGATCAAGCGTCTGATACAATGTTTTCAACATAAACTATAAGCAAAAAAACATTCTTACCAATTTTTATCATGAATAGGTAGGAAATGTGGTCTCCAGAATGACCGCACTTTTTAATTTTGATCTAATGACCTAGTTTTTGATCCATGTGCCCCAAATTGACCTAAATATATTGAAACTAATTTTCAGAAGAATGGGATCAATTGATAACCCATTCTAAAATGACCTTGATTTTATAAAGACAAACTTTCTTGTGAAAAAATAGAATTCTAGAGTGCTTACAAGGATTTTCTATGATTTGACCTAATGGCCTTGTTTTTGACCCTAGATGACCAAGTACATTGTATCAAATTAAAAGATTTTATCAAAGTAAAAACAACACCAAGTATCATTAAAATTAGGTTAAAATTTGGCCTCTAGTGTGTTCAAGAGCAACTGTTGACCAAATACAGATGGACAGACCAACAGACAGACAAACAGGAAGCAATTGCTGATGACAACTGCTCAGCCTTGAGTTATGATAGAAATTTACTTCATTTAAGATCTTCCTCAAACAACAAATAAAACAGATAAAATCCAGTGTCCATTTAATAATATGATAAAACATGGTGTTATTAAAACACACTTTGCACTATTTTTCTTGGGTTTCAACTCCAATTTCAACAGTATTTCTGTTAATTACATGTGTACAGTTTACTTAAAATTGATTCTGGAAAAGACAAGTAACACAACCTCGTCCTCCATTAGAAATGCCAACTTTCTTACATAACAAGACATGGTTTTAAGCAGGGGATTGAATAAATCAAGACATGTATGAGCATCGAGATTTCACTAAAACCTTTAAAGCTTTAGTTTGCAGAGATTTGAGCTCCCAGTTCTCTCAAGAAGAGAGAGTGACTGGATAAGTTCAAAGCTTTCTTCACAATCGAGCTAAAATAAATCAGTATAAACTAAGAAGAGACATGATTTATGTGATAATGTCTACAAAAACCTTTGGCACCCTCTATACATTTTTTTAATAGACTGAAAGAAAAGTAGGTAAAAAAATCCCAGAATAAACTGAACAAAAAGTCAGTTGTGATTCATATTTTGAGAAATTCATTATCCTATAATGCCTTTATAAAAAGATTGCCCAAATGTTGCTCACCTAAGTCAAAAGAACATACCCAACATATTACTACATGTACACCTAAGACAGTCCCATATATATGTATATATATGGATATTTTGACGCCATATTTGCCCTGATGAGCAGGAAAGCGAAACCGGTTGGCAAATAATAATTTAATTATCTCATGGACTGTGTTTTTATGTTTTAATATATTTAACTTTTTTTCCGGCACGTTTTTTTTGTATTTTTCACGTATATATGGATATATAGACATGAACATGATAAATTTTTTGTTTCAGTTGAATAACATTCCCACAATGAAATATGGCCTCTATAATGTTCACAAGGTTACTCTTTCATCAGACCTGGTGATAAAGTGATCCATTTTGAACAAGACCTAAACTTTATAAAGATAAACATCATTACCAGTTGTCATTATGACTAGGTATAAAATGTGACCTCTACAGATTCCCAAAGATATTGTCATATTTGATCTGGTGACAGCTTTTGACCATACTTTTCTGGATTTCAGAACTAATTTTTATGAATACTAGGTATCCAAATGTGATTGTGATATACAGTATTTTTTATGTTTGTTCATGACTTGACCTAGTTTATTTAACCTAAGTGATCCAGTTTTCAAATTTGACACAGATTTGATAAGAATATCCTTAATTTCACAAAGAAAACATTCTGATCATGTACCGTGTAAAAATTTCTGGAGTGTTTACAAGGTTTTTCAATGATTTGACCTAGCTATTTTTGTTTTAGCACATTGCACAGTTTCAAATTACTAAACTTCATTTTAATAATGTTTCATATACACCACAAAGATATTTTTGCATCTACAGAGCTAACAAGCTTTTTTTCTATGAATTATTCCAGTGACCTAGTTTTTAGATGATCTAGATCAAGATTATTCAAGGTCCGCTAAATTGTACCGTTTCATTTAAGTTGGACTAATGATAGCCTCTAGAGTGCTAACAGACAGACAAGGACAGAACGACACTGGACAAACACTGATCACAATAGCTCATCCTTGAACATTTCATGCTGACAGTGTGCTAAAAAAGGGTCAGCTTTTCAAAGTTTGCATATACCCGTAGTTAAAAACAAAATGAGCCCTTCTCAGTTATGTCTTCATGCAGCCATGGACTGTTATTCAGAATGTATAAAAAACCTTTGTGTTCTTGTAGCTTTTTCACAGTTACACTCAGAAATACAACTTCTTCAGTTCATTTTCAGTATATACATGTACCTTCAGTATGTAGTAAGTCCTACATGTATGTTAATAGCTCCTTACAGTGTCTTCCACTTTTTTCAGGGGTCCGTGCATTTCAAATTATGTTGATTCCCTATTTGCATAATTACATCTTGGAATATTTTTCTAGTTTTGGAAACTTTTTTTGATGGCAACATGTGGGAACTCTCTAGCCCAGTGTTCAACAGTGTAATTGTCTATACCCGAACAAAATGATACGTCAAAAAATGTCATCTTAGTACAGCTTTCTAAAACTCTGAAAAAGAAATTACACACATTCAATTTAACATAATTATTCAACAAAGACTAGTGTAAAAGCCATAACAGACTGTAATTTATAACTATAAAGCATAAGTTGTTCAAGAAAAGAGGCCTTAACATAAGAGCAAAGTGTATACCAAATCATCATACAGTCGCACTTGCCCATGCGATTGTCCGACTTTATCATAAGCGACCTTTGAATCCTCTCTCAGCTTTTTAACACTGTATTGCTATTGCTTAGCAACTTTCGTCTAACGCAACCAGACCAGTAATTAGCAACCCATAAGTCTTTTTATTAATTAGGTACCATTTATGTGCAAACAGATCCTTTTTATGCCAATCCACTTTGTGGTTGCGTTTAACGTCCAAATTAGGCACAGAGGTGTCAAATCTCATAAGGATTATCGTCCATACTTATGTCCACTGTGTTAACTGTCTAAGTATTTACCGACTTTCGGTACTCTCATGTTCAAACTAATTTGCTGTTTTTGGAAAATTACCACGTGAAATAACAATATTCATGGATAACGGGTGCAGCTCCAGTGAAACTTTGTATTAAGGGACCATTTTATTAAATGACCGTTTTTGGCCTTTCCCTTGGGTGGTCTCTTAGTACAAGTTTGACTGTAATTATTTCTCCTAAGTTCCCTCCCAAACAGATCCCAAAAATAATCTATCCCTCCATAACATAGATATGTCCATCACGAATTCCCTTAGGTCCCATTTACTTTACCTAAGTGTAATACATGAAATTTACTATGCAGCAGCATGTGTATAACTAAATAATGTAAGTGTTCTGCATGAAATAGTATGTATATGGCAATACGTGTTACTAATACTGTAAGAATAGTACAAGAAATATTACATACTTTTGAGCAGCATCAGCAGTGACTTGTCTTGTACCAAGGATATCTAACTGCTCCAAGTCTTTACTGAACTGTGCCACAGCTAGCAGGTCTCCATCGCAAACTGTCCTGTCAATACATAAAACCCTACATGTTAGTCTCCTTTTGTATTGACCTAAGCAAGGTGATTTACATTTGTCGCTTTAGTGATTAATTTGGGAAAAAAACAACAACATCCAGATAAACAAGAGGGCCAAAATGACCCTATATCATTAACCAGTATACCAAGTGCCAATAATACAAGGGGTCATGATTTAAACATAATTCGTAGAGGTCCACTACACAATGCTTAGTAACATTCCAAATATCTAAGCTCTGCCTGTGGGCCTTCTGATTTTTGGAAGTTTTCCCTATTTAAGCCTATGCGAAATCAAGTGACCCCCCCCCCCCCGTCCTAAGTAGGATTAATTTTCAACCAGGGTCATGATTTGAACAATCTTGGTAAAGGTCCACAAGGCAATGCTACATGCTAAATATCTAAGTTTTAGGCCTTGTGGTTTCAGAGAAGAAGCCTTTTAAAGTTTTTCCTATGTTAAATTAAGAGACCCCCACCCCTACCGACTGAGTCAGTTTCACCCAGGGATCATGATTTGAACAAACTTAGTAGAGGTCAACTAGACAATGCTACATGCCAAATATCTCAGCTCTAGGCCTTGTGGTTTCAGAGAAGAAGAAAAGATTTTTCTATATCAATAAAAGCCTATGTAAAACCAATTGACCCCATTTTGTATCCTTTTTCCCGGGTCATAATTTTAACCGGGGCCATAGCAATGCTACATGCTAAATATTGAGCTCTACTTGTGGCAGAGAAGAAGATTTTTAAAATTTTCCTATATTTTGCCATAGCAAATTGAGTTCTGCATGGAATTCTTTGAAAAATTTTGGTAGAGCTTCATGCAAGGAACATCCTTGCATTGTTTCATCAACATTGGCCCAGTGGTTTCAGAGGAAATGTCGTTTGAATCAAAATGTTGATGAATAACGGGCAATCATCCATTACAATAGCTCACCCTTACAAAGGCAGGTGAGCTTAAAAGAAATAATAATTTCTGGCTTTTAGTTAGTACATGTATGACTATTGCGTCAGTAGTATATCAAGGAGTTTAAAAAGACAATAAATAAGCTTCAAATATACAGTTCTTTATAATTTCATACAATCATGGTGTTTGCCTTCTTATACCAGTATGTAAGCGGCTTCGGACATTTCAAGCACTCCTGTTCACTGCAGGAGATATAGGTGATAACCATTTAATCATGGAGTTGACAAGAGTTGAACCCAACTAAGTTCAATGCTCCTTCTCATAAAGCAAATGGTACAACGGTCATTGGTCTCTTTATTAACAGTTCAAGCACCATGCCAATCTTTGAGCGCTCCTGTTCACCACTGGAGATATAGGTGATAACCATTGGTTGAATCCAACCAAATTCATTGTTTCTTTTCATAAGGCAAATAGTACAACGGGTTAACAGTTTAGGCAACTTGGAAATCTTTGAGACTTATTGAAAATAGAGGAGTAGTATTATAATATTACATTAACTACAGTTCATCTGAATATTTTACATCCCCACCCCCATTCAGGCAGAAACATGTGCACTGGGAACCAGTTTAGACCACTATGTACTCCGGTAACCAGTGTCAGCCATTTGTGATCTAGTAACTAGCTCAGACCATGATTGTGAGCCCTGGTGATAAATGTAGAATTTGTGTCCCCTGGTGACTAGCTTAGACCATAATCAACACTGTTCTTTACTTAGCTTGTCAAATATAAAATTTAATGTGATCCCCTATTAAAGAACTGGTACCACCCTGTCACTTTTCAATGTGAGCCCCTATTACAGAACTGGTACCAGTATAGACTGAAAGTTAATACATTAAGCTTGTAAAGAGATGTCTTACCTGTTTGCTGTCAGGAACAATTTCTTCAAATTTCTGCAATTCTTGGCCAACTCTATAAGACAGTTACTTGCAGATTTCACATCAGCACTGTAAAATTAATATTACAACTTCACTTCTCATACATACAATATGTCAGGGAAAAGCAACATGATGTATATGAACAAACACATGTAGTGTAAGTCAGCCATACATGAATATTCATGATGCTGTACCTGCCTGATTTTTTCCAGGAAACTCTTGCTTTTTATGATACCAGTCGTATCAAAATCAGCCAAATCTCCTTAATATAACACAAAAATACTGCAATTTCTGATGATTTTCGGTACCATTTTGTTCTTTCTTCACTTAACCTCTTGAGTTTTTATACTATCTCCTGATATACAGGGTATGTGTGCCATATTCAAGTATTAACTTAAAGGGGTACTCCTACATCTAGCAGACTATATTCTCCAAACATAAATTATGTGTTCAATATCCAATAAACGTAAATTGATAAATAAATACAATTTTAAACAGCAACATATAGTCACACCTGTGAACAAAGACCACTGTTGAGAAGCTACAAATGTGGTCTTTGTTTGCAGGTGGTCTTTTTTCACAGGTGTGTCTTCTATATATATCATAGAGCAAAGTGAACTCATTGCTGGCCACAGGATGGTCTCTATTCGGAGGTGGTCTTTAACACAGGTTTGACTGTACTTTGAAAATGACTCATTATATCATAAACAATCAACTAAGAGACCTTCTGTAATAAATTAATTGTACAACAACTTAACATAGATTATTGAATGTTTTACAGCACTGCAGCCTATTCTAAAACGCCAAATTTACTGACATTGACTGGTATGAATAGGTTTAACAATAATAGTTGCAAATAGTCTATCATTTTATGCTTTTAAAGTTATTTTAATGTGACACAAGTATTAGGGAGTTTCAAACTTTACTAATGCTAGTTGCACTTGATTTCTATATTTGATGTTTAGGTCTAATCAATGAGGCAGTTTCAAGGATATAAGTGTGATATATTTACCACCATCCTATATCAAGTTCTTCCAGCAGCGGACAACCATTAGCCAGTGCTGACACTCCCACATTAGACACTGTTCTACATCTCCAGACATCTAAAGATTCCAGTTTCCTGAAATAGAGCATGCACCACTAAATGGACAATTCTTCAGTTCTATTGATTATATTTGATACAAACAATATAGTAACCCCCTGTTGCAACTGTTAATGCATAAAAAATACTTTTTTTATTTATTTTTTTTTTTTTTAAACAACAGATTGCATTACAAAAGAAACAAAAAGCAAAGTTAGCCTGATTTCTTGATCATGTTAATTCCATAAAATTATCTACATAAATTGCAGTTTTCTCTTTATTTTTTGTTTAAACCATTACAGAAGCATATAGGATAAGCAGAGGATAATTGTTAGTTTTGGTGTAATATTACGTTATAATTTCACCAACCTGCCACTTGTGAAAATATCACTTTTGGTGTTCATAAGTGAAATTAAAGTGATACTACATCGAAACCAACAATTTTTCTGTTCATTTCATGGTTAAAACTCTACTTTTGTTGAGTTTGTTTCTATAAGGTATCGAAAATTGCAGGAAACGTCATCAGAAAACATAGCACCAATGACGTCATTTTAACGTCATCGTTTCATGGTTTCCAGCATTAACTACGCTCGGTATACTTTTTGACCTTATTCCGGGTTAAAGATTGCAAAAACAGTGAAAATAAAAATGGTAATCCAAACTTTCAAAACTGTGGATTATCAATTTTATTTCAATGAGAAAACTCTATAATTCACTGGAAAGCATAAGATAAATTTGATTCTTATTGCTTACATGTAATTACATGACTGTATAATTTATCCCACAAAATTTTAGAACACTTTTATATGAAATAAGTAGCCTAATTTGAATATTTGAGTACATGTTTACTTACTTTGTGTGCTCACCGAGAGCTAAGAGTATTTCATCAAACACATGTACACAGTTTGTTGAGCCTAAATTCAAATGCTTTAATTCTACACAGGATCTGAAAATGAAATTGTAAGAGAATCATGTGAAAGAAAACAGTAGACTTTACTTGAAAGGTAAACAAGCAATAGTTTTCTCCTTATAATCTGGTTTCAGTCAGACATGTATACAGTACATGTTATCTATACATACATGTATATAATGTGAAACGTCAGAAGGTAGTGAACATGTTACATATCTTCACATACATAAAATAAAAAATATACAGTGAAACTTTATTAACTTGAGCATCAATAACTCGAGGACCCGGGATAACTGGAGATCTCTCGACAGTCCCGTCAATATTTTCTGTATGTTTAACTACACATCACCATAGGTAAGTTGAGAATTTACAACACAATCTAGAATAAAATGTGCTGTTTTTGCCGGTTTTGCCGGTGTTTTAACAGGAGAAAAAACATGTGTTAACGGAGAGATTCACGCTCCGTTATAACCTGTTTTCATTTATGTGCAGTACATCATGTACGGCGTCAACAGAGCCGGGCTTAAAAACCGCTGGTGACGTCATAAATATGACGTAAACAACACGGACGTTGTCCCGCGCATTATTGAACGTCGTACCAGTAAGAGCGTTTCATTTTTATTTTTATGATTTTTATGCTATTTATGCTAGAATAGCGCTAACGAACGTTTTTTCGTGTTGTAACATCTGCAGAAGCACGAAAAAACGTGCATTAACCCTACAATACAGCCAGACTATTATCTGTTCAAAGTGGTGTGCAGTGACAATTTATTGACTGACTAGGAAACAGTGCAGGACTGCATGGATGAGCAAGCAGAAAATGATCCACCTTCAGTCTTCACACATAGCATAATATTATATGTATGTACCTATAAACATGATGCCAGAAAACATTTCTAAAACACGCATTACTTTCATTAACATATTAAGGGATCTCAGAAGTATTTAAATGCCGTGTCCAGGTAACTGCTAACTCATGAGGTTGTTATAATGATACCCAGTAAGATGACATTAGGGTGAACAAATCTTCATTAAATATGGGATAAATCTGCCTGAATCTGGAATGTAGGATAGTGAAGCTGGGTATAAGCTGTATAAATTAACTGCTACAATCCTAATTTTTGACTTGCTAACAATCTGAACAATCATGTGAAGTCAATAAGAGAGGTATCTGCTAAGGTGAAGCTCACACTCAATCCTGTGGTGAACTTTCAAGGAAAGTTTTGATTATCAGGTCTGACAAAAACAACATGACTCAGCAAGTGCAGTACAAAATCTGGAAAAACAAGTCACAGAGTACAGAAAATGCTGTGCAAAATAAAATAGCAACAGTGTCAGTATATAAAACTGGCTTCTACAGCAATAACACTGACCTTACAGCATCAAACATACTTTATTTCATGGTAAAAATATTTCTTTAAGTATTCTTCAAAATCCACAATTAATGCATCACAATGGTACACACTGGCTTGCTATGATATACATGTACATTTCTATAAAGGTATTTCATGTGTTTGCAAAACAAAGGCTATAGACAGAAAGCATAGATACATTGACACTGTTGCCAGGGAGTTGGGCCTTGCATGTGGCACATTGTCTTACTTATAATGGTCTTTCTTTTTTGCATTTGCGTAAAAACATTTCAAAATCCATCAAAAGTATGGTAACTTATCAAGTTATAATTTAAACAAAAAATATAGCAATATAAACCAACATCAAAGGTTTTATGCCCAAAGAGAGACCATTCAGTGTTGTGCACATTGGTTTATGCAGATTAAAGGAAGATGCAATGACTATATTACCTGATTATGCTGGAAAGTGTATATGGGACTATAATATGCCAGTTAAAACTAGTTACGACTCTTTCCAAATATACGTAAATCATTTTCAAACATAATAAAATATTGATCAATTTCAACAATAAATGAATTTTGAAACGTAAGATTGTGTATTTTGAGCATGAAATCACTGTAAAACCGCATAATAAAACAAGCGAGTAACTTCGGCGCTATTGCTGGTGGGTGGGGTAACATGATTTGCAACATCAGTAATGTCAGAGACTCGGCTGGGACCGACTGAGCTGACCAAATTATCGAAGCCCTGTTTACGAGTATTCAATACTTCTCTATATTACCTGATTATGCTGAGAAGTACATCCTGGTGTGTAGTAGTACTACCTGAATATGCTCAGACATGCGTAATGGCCTATATTACCTGATTATGCCAAGGATTGTGTACTGGCCTATGTTATCTGATGAGGTGGAGAAATGGGTAATGGTCTATATTATACAACTATAGACTAATTTTCTTCGGTCAATATCACTTTTAACAGGTCCGCAAAACTATGTATTGTCCTAAACATTAGTCTATAATCACTATATCGTATACCTCATAAAGAGTAGTGAACATCATACGAAAATATAACAGAAATGAAACAGAAAATCCGTGCAGGTCTACACATCATTTCTAGGTCTACACATACTTTTGCAGACCCTGCATGTGAGCGCTATCGGCCAATCAGGATTAAGTATTTATGACAGGTATACGATATTACCTGATAATACCGAGACATGTGACCTGGTCTATATTACCTGATTATGCTGAGAAGTGCATACTGGTCTATATTAGTTCTGTAAAGATTTAATCTCTCCAGATATTTCAGGTTTGATATGTCATAGAACCCTTCACTGTCTATGTGCTTACAACTACCAATATCCAACTCTGAAAAATATACATAAACTTTACTTTTTAGTATATTTGACTGAAAATGACATATAAAAGCACTTACTCATACACTTGAAAAGCCTGTCTAATCTATAAACAGATATGACAAATCTTGACATTTAAAATGTAGCATTTTTTCAGATAATTCTCACTGACAAATTTCAATACGATTTGCATCATCAGTGTTTAAAAACTAGATGTACAGTTTGCGTGATCATCACAATACATCAAGGGTGTTTAGGCCAATTCCTAGCAGGACAAGGAGCTTTTAAGAAGTAAGACTTTTCGTGTGAATTCTAAGGATGGATTGTTACAGCCAACATCAATCAATGACTACTGTAACAGTCAAATCTGTTAAAAGCAAGACTAAAAGACAAAGCAACAGAGACTTCTAATACAGGTAAACCTTATTTCCTAAACTGGACACATTCAAATATATTTTAACAAGAGGGCCATGATGGCCCTGTATCGCTCACCTGTCTACCATTGGTTATTAATAGCAGAAAGGATCAATTTTTACCTTTGGCTCATGATATCCTCTTAATAAGCCTATGTAAAATCAAAAGACCCCCCCCCCAGGCAGGGTTAATTTTGACCCTGAGGTCAGGATTTGAACAATCTTGGTAGAGAGTCAATTATTGCCACATGCTGAATATCTAAGCTCTAGGCCTCATTATTTTGCTGTCTGATCATGATCTGCACTGTTGGCTATTCATTTTTTTGCTGTCTGATCATGATCTGCACTGTAAGCTGTTCATTGTATGTTGGCTGGTCATGATCTGCACTGTCAGCTTTTTATTTTTGCTGTCTGATCATGATCTGCACTGTTTGCTATGCATTATTTAGCTGTCTGATCATGATCTGCACTTTCATAATTTACCTGTCTGATCATGATCTGCACTTTCTGACAAATTTCAAGGATATCTGGGCTGAAAATGTAACATCTAGAGTGTTAACAAGGTTTTTCCATATTTGGGCTGTGACCTAGTTTTTGACCCCAGATGACCCATATTCGAACTTGGGCTAGAAATCAACTTAACAACCTTTCTGACAAATTTCCAGGATATTTGGGCTAAAAATGTTACCTCTAGAGTGTTAACAAGGTTTTTCCATATTTGGGCTGTGTGACCTAGTTTTTGACCCCAGGTGACCCATATTAAAACTTGAGCTAGAAATCATAGAAACAACCTTTCTGACAAATTGCCAGGATATTTGGACTGAAACAGTAGCCTCTAGAGCCTTAACAAGATTTTTCTATTTTTGGGCTCTGTGACCTAGTTTTTGACCCCAGATGACCCATATTCGAACTCGTCCGAGTAATTACTGGGACAAACATCCTGACCAAGTTTCGTGACAATTGAAGAAAAGATGTGACCACTAGAGCGTTAACGAACTAAATGTGGACGGACGACGGACATTCATCGATCCTAATAGCTCACCCTGAGCCAGCTCAGGTGAGCTAAAAAGCATGCCTGTGAAATAAAAACAGCAAATGTTTTCTGGCTATTACATGTACAGAATAACAGAGTTACAACCCACCTTTAAGATTGGGGCAGCAACTGGATATTTCATGTATAGAATACTGAGTTACAACCCACCTTTAAGATTGGGGCAGCAACTGGATATTTCATGTATAGAAAACTGAGTTACAACCCACCTTTAAGATTGGGGCAGCAACTGGATATTTCATGTATAGAATACTGAGTTACAACCCACCTTTAAGATTGGGGCAGCAACTGGATATTTCATGTATAGAATACTGAGTTACAAAGCTACAAGAAGACAGATACAAATCTCGCAAGTTCTTTCCACATGCCTGTAAATACCTGAAAGGAAAGTTGAATAGTTCTTTTTGTTATACTGAGAGATGGTATACAGCATTGTATATATATTATATACATATTATATAATAGTCAGCCATTTTGTCTTCACATTACTTTATTAGAGAATCTGATGGAAGGTCAAGCAACAGTTACCCATGCCAAGCTGACTGGAGACAAAGTTCATTCCATATGTTTTGCCTTTTATTATAAATATGAAGTGACCAAAAAGTCACTAAGACTGTATCAGAACAACAAATGTTTGCAAATGCATGTACTTTTTCACCATCAAAGAACTATCAATGAGATGATAAAGCAAACAGAATAAGATAACACTGGCTAAAGTTATCTATCTTGTGCGTTGAACTCTTCATTGTTGAAGTCTATATACATTTCAAATAAAAAGTCAGCCCCTTAAACAGTTTTAGAGTTAAATGCTTCAGACCGTCTATTCAAATATAGTACAGAGAGATAGTACATTGTTATTAGAAAAAACATGGAACAAGTTAGAGATAAAGGTCCATAACTAACATCAAATTGAATTTTCTTTTAAATCTAGTATTGTAACGGGCGTCTTCTCAGAAGGAAATATATGACATACTGCATCGAATGTGGCCATATTGTGTTGAAAATTTGAGTTTAACAAAAGAACTGATAAAGTGTATTTGTCCTCTTTCAAAAACGAAAGTAGGTTTACCCGTTTTCAAATATCTTTGTAATTTTCCAGAAGTCTCCATGAGAGAGGCTGTAAGTAGGATGTACATAAATAAGCATGCATATTTTGTAATTGAAGAACTTTTCTTCCAATAATGTGCAAAGTATATCTCTGACTGTTAACAACATTCAATAAAGCGAAAGGAGGACAAAAAGACCACCCAGGTCAATTTAAGGAAATACACAAACATTCACTCGTTTTTTCTGCAGCAGTATTTCAAACAGGGAAATACTTCACGACTATTGTAAAGTTTTAGAAGCCAGTTTCAAATTGTATTTACCTGTTACAATTCCAGATTTAAAAGAAAATTTGACTTGGTGTTAGTAATGGACCTTTAAGCTTCTTGCACAATGCTCTCCATTTATGTATGATCTATTTTAATACAAGTTTGAAGTTAAATGCTTTAACAGTTTAAGAGTTATGCTTCTGGGAAGAAACATTATAATGATAAAGGGAGATAATAAAAAATTGGTCAAATAGTAATAGTGACCTTGAATTTGACTCAATTGATCATAAAACTAATCCCAATATTTGTCTTGATATAAGCTACCGACTCTTCAAGTTTTGTAGCAGTATGTCAATCTTTGAAGACAATAATATTTTGGTCAAAATTTGACAAAAAAAGGGCAATAACTCTGAGGTGACTAGGTTAATAAGGCAAACTATTAAGGCAAGATATTGTGCTAATAAACATTGCGCTCATTTTTGGTGATTGTTTGATAATACATGCTCAAGTTGGAGAGTGGAAACTGCCATTTTGGTCAAAATTAGACAATTTAAGGCCCGTAACTCTATTGTGACCAGTGTAAACTGCCATTTTGGTCAAAATTACACAATTTAAGGCCCGTAACTCTATTGTGACCCAGCTGATCAGGCTGGTTATCCAATTTGGCTCAGATATTATGCCAATATACATTATGACAAACTTTGATGACAGATGGATGATTAATGCTTATGTTGCGGACCTGACTATATGGTTCAAAAGGTACTAAATGGATACTCAAATTAATCAGTGACAAACTTATTAGCAGTTACTATACAGCTGTATAAATTAACTCAGCTGAAAGCAATAAACCAACTTGAAATAGAAAACTGTGAAATTATGATTCACAAAAGTTGGTTAGTCATATACAATAAACGTTAGCTATGAATAGCTACTGACCGAGGTATGGGTACTGACATCAGTGTCTGTTCACTTGCCTATTTAATAGCCTACTTAAAATGTCCAACAAGTACAACTATTCATCATCTTTGCTGAAACATTGAAAGTTTCCTTGTTTTGTGCATATGAAAAGTCCTTCAGGTAACCAAGGAGACATTTCCTGTTGGGTTTTCTAATTATTCCGTAACCATAGCACATCATTACATAACATGTAAAAATGAGGGCTTGATATAATATAACAGTACATTCCTCTCACTTTATCTGAAGATAATAATATATATTTGCACCACTTACATATTTAGAAATTGAACTTTCATATCTTATCATTAGGATGGTTCAGGTGATATAAATTAATATCACCCTGCTAAAGCTAAAGCCTTAGTCAGCCCGGTTAGCTCAATTGGTAGAGCACAAGACCTGTAATCTCGAGGTAGCAGGTTCAATTTCTGAGGCTGACCAACTAAATTTACTAACAGTCTTTAGGATGAGACTTAAACCAAGGTCCCATGTATGGGCGCTATACACCCGGCGTGTTAAAAGAACCAGGGGTGACTCTGGAATTGGGACGCTTTCTGTATCTTGCACCATCCTCTGAAACCTAAAATAACTAACCTCTTCCGGGGGCATTGGTCATGTGGGAAACCGGTACCAACAATAAAACCCTAATATACGATACCATACGATACGAAGCTAAAGCCCAAACAACCACCTGACTGCACTACTAGGATGCAGTGACCTTTCCACATCCTATCTGACAAAATAACGTATCCTAGTATAAGCTCTGTAATAATTTGAATCATTTGCCGATTGTGTATTGGTAACGGTACCTGCAGAATGCAGCTTCGGACACTATATTTTCATGGCACCAGGACAGATTCAATCTTTGTAAATATCTGCTTCTGTTGTGAAGGCTTTCCAAGGCAATATCATTTACCTGAAATATGACAAGTAACCTTATAATATACATGTATGTAAATTGCATTAGACCAAGTACACATGCTTGTATTCAGTGAGGTCATCTGAAATGACATGTATATATTCAATGTCTATTTCTGTATGAAAGTAGTATCTATTTAGGTTTCTCATGTACACTTTGTATGATTGATATTTCTTTATTCAAAAGGTCTTTTTTTCAACGTTGATTTTTTTATAAACAGATGTTCCTATAGGCGAACAGTGCACTGTTTCCTCCATTCCAACCTTTATTGGATGGCTTTTATTAGATGGTTGTCTTTAACACAGATTTGACTGTAATGTTACTTTGCCAATACAGTAGTTTAATAGCTGCCATGGTATTACATAGCAATTTATTACCTGAGGCCAGTGAGGTTGTAGGTTGAGCTCTGTGTACTGCAGCGAGTCATAACTATGTTGATATAACAATCTATAAGTAAATTGTATATAAAATGACACTTTACAATTTTTTCAGGAAAAATGAGGAAACTTCTAGGAAGACATTACCAAATAGATTACACATATAAAATAATGTAAAAAAATGTATATCTATATGCAAGTGTTTGATATAACGATGTTTTTTTACTACATAACAAGGAGCATAAACTTTATTCTGAAAAGATATTGTACATGAAAACTAAGTTTATTGCTTAATATATTCTCCTGTAGATTAACTTTGGCATACAGGTGTCCCATTTAGGTCAAAGTAAACTGGGCTATAGCAAAATTCAGTAGAAGTTCTGTTGAGGTCATAACTTAATCTTTGTTCTGCTCACCTAGATGTTCTAGCTACTCTACACAATGATAACACATCCAGGAAACTCAAGATCAACTGTATAACTTCCTCCTGTAACAGGCAAAAGTACAACTTTTAATAACTTGTAAACACATAGCATAAATGTCTCTCAAAACACGTAATGAACATCAAAGGCGAAGAAGGGGAAAAAGTATGATAGCGTAAAAGGGAAAAGGTAAGCAACACTACCTGTAATTAAAGAACGTTTTATGTCTTCTACCTTCAACAAACTGTTTCCTTAACAAGAGCTGTACCTCATAAGTGACAAATGCCCCAAAAGAAGTTTCTCACAGTCACCTTAACCTTCAAGGTGTGGACCGAGTACTTGCGCATGACACTAAGTCTTAATCTCCATGTGCTTAACATCTATTCCTATTCATTAAAAAATCTTTCAGTGTATAAAAGATTTACAATCCGGACATGCACTTGTGCAAAATACTATTATACAGGATTCTAAGTTGTCTGACCCTTCAAGTGTGACCTTGACCTTCAAAGTACAATCCAAGTCATGACAGCTCTCTGAATCTATGATAAAAAAAAAAAAAAAAAAAATTTCCCTACCTACCTACCCTATTTTTTTGGGACATGAAACCTGAAACAAACATTTTTTTAGGCCTGATGCGAAAAGCTTCGTATGTTGACTCAAGTAATATTAATTCATTCAGAGAGTATAGAATATAGAGCAAGCACTCATGATACTGGGCTGATACTAATTTCCTCTCTGGATATGCTATATAGGCATGGGATGAAAATCAGTCACATGTTAGAATTTTCCTAATTTAAATACAACACAGAAACAACAACAGTTGTTACCTTTAATTGCCAATAATATCAGAGAATATGCTTATCTATGTCTCTTATAATAATTATACATGTATTTTTAAAAAGTAGTGAAAACATTAAAATTTACTCACTGGTAATAGATCAAAGAAGCCATTATCTGATTCTGTAATCTCCTCTTCATTCGTTTGTGACACAATTTCCCCTAACTCATATGATTCACTTCCTTTTTCTACATCACTACTGTCAAACTTGTCTGAGGTAACCTCATTATTTTCACAAGTTCCTGCGTCACATACAGTTTTGTTGTCAGATTTGGTTGGTGATCCTAACTTCGATCCCAGAGATAATTTTTCTAATTGCTTCATTGCCATGGAAACATTTGTCATGTGATCGCCTTGATTATCTGTAAAAAAAACACCATCAACATCATATATACTTGAGCTTTCTTATTAAATTCAAGCTGAGACGCATAGATATATAATATTATTGCTCCAGAATCAGTAACAAATAAAATTCTAAGTTTGTGCATAGATTGCAAAGTTAGTAAACATTGTAATTGTGAATTATTAAAATATGTACATGGAAGTTAATTAACCATGTAGATCTTTTATACAGATAATTTTGACCCTCCTGACCGTGGCAAAAAAAGCAACACCCCATACCCCACCTACTTATTTTTGTACAAAGTGAAATCAAAAAAAGTGAAAGTGAAATTTACCAGAGACCATGCACTGAGTATCAATCATGGACTTTTCTTCCTCTTCCTCTGGTGAAGCAGTACCATACAACACAACATAGTCAAGCTCCGTGTAGTAATGCACCAACTTATGACACAGTTCCAGTCGGATCAAACTGACCAATGAAAACTGCTTTTACATTATCCATTTTACTATAATCATTGCACAAACTTATACATGTACATATGAATTACTGAGTCTATGAATTAATTCTGTGTACATTAACCCATGAGTACTAAGGTTCAATTGCCAGGTCACATGGTAAGGTCAGTACCTAACACATGTTGCTAGGTTATATTTAACTTGATGTGAATATACAGAAGTGTCCAAATAATCACAACAAATACAGTACATAGAATCTGGTGGTTGATGAACCCATATCCATGACATTATATCCGGTATCATTATTAACTACCAGTAACGTCCATAACATTATGTGAAAATGTAAAACAAATTGTGCATTTCATCAACTGAAGGAAGCCAGTAGTCCGAAATATTTAATAATCAGTGGATTTTTAAATTTGAACATTTTCTAAACTAAATAGTTTCAAAAGCCTTACTCTGTTGGGAAAGGGCATTTAGCAAGTGGAGGACAGAACATTCTAGAGTTAGGACCAGGTAATGTTGATTCTCCTACCCATAGGGTCTTCCATCTTGTACTGCAAATAAATGAAAACATGTTCTTACTTAAGTAAAGACACGCAGGCTGGTCTAGTATCTGATACAATACAAATATTATGCAGCTGGGACACCGGAACTCCTTTCCAACTAAAAACAAAAAATCTGTGTTGTCCTTAAGGATTCTTTACATACAAAATAATCTTCTATTCTGAATTTTTCAACCACTTTCAGGTACAGTACTTCAAACGTTCAAAAACTACCACACATCACTTTGCAATGTGTAGCACTTTTGAGTACAAAACACAGTCAGTATCAGGCAGTAGTCAGTGTGAAGCTAATTGTTAGTGTACATACAAATTGTCAGTGTACATACAAATTGTTAGTGTACGTACAAATTCTTAGTGTACATACAAATTGTACTAAAAATCATTTTACAGCACTATACTGTGTACTGTGTTTGGCTTCAATAAATATCACATAACAGTATCAGACTGTCCTCATACCCATATATCTGGGTATTCATCTAAATTCAACATGTATTTGTATATTCTTGCTTATTTGATCAGCACTTCGGGTGATGGTACATTTTTGTACCTTTAATGCCAGAAAAACCCAGTCTGAAAACCTCATGAGCAGCCCATATTCATTGTGGTTTATAGACCACAATTTCTTCTCACTGTTCACATGTTTGACAGTACTACAGTTAAAGTCAGCTGCAAATTTTTCTCCATGAATAAGCAGTTGTGTCATGCCAGATGGCTTATCAGTCAAAGTAAGATGAAATCATGGGAGAAAGTGACTGCATTAAATCAATGTAACATACAGTTTATGTCCTGTGTCGACATCTGTGTCCTCTGACCTTTCACAAGCTAGAATCTTCACCACACAGCCAGGATTGTATGTTTCATATATCTCCAGCTTTAGTGGGTACACCTTCCTTTGAAATTCCAATTCTGGAGGGTATAAACATAAAATAATAAACCTACAAAAAATATATCTCACAAAAGCATAAAAACATTCACTTCAAAAGTGACGATTGAGTTAAAACAGTTATTTATAGCTGAGACAAAATTATGGAATCAAATTTTCATACATTAACTATACATGTATATAAGGTACATGTACATAACACAAATTCAGCAGTGGAATGTAGGCCTACAACAACAATCAACATCATCAGGAAATCATTTGGAATGCTGTAGTTTACATAGCATAAGTACCTGACAGTAATAAGTATGAGACATAAGATCAATATCATAATGTCATGAGTATGAGAAAGAAAGTTACCTATGTGTATAGGACCTAACATCAATGCCATAATGTCATGAGTATCAGACATGATATGAGTAAAGGAGGTAACTTTGTGTATAGGACCTAACATCAATGCCATAATGGCATGAGTATCAGACATGATATGAGTAAAGGGAGGTAACAGTTACTAACTATGTGTATAGGACCTAACATCAGTGCCATAATGTCATGACTCATGTATAGTATATATCACCAGTGCTAACAAGAGCACCGCAAAGCGCAGCAAGATACGCCCGAAGTGTTGTATCAGAGAATGGGAGCAAAATTTAGGCTGTTGAAGCCCAACGGACAGGAACAAGAATAAAAAATTGAAGTTATATAAAAAAATCTAAGTCCCCAACCAGAAAATCCTAACCTGGTACAAAAATGTCAAAAAACACCAAAAAATTGGAGGTACCATTCATGTTGTACCACAGAAAAGTGGTCTCGGTTTTTCTGTACTGCCAATAATAAAAAAGTTACAAAATATGCTATTGATAGTAACATAAAAGGGAAGTAATTCAATAAAAAAATTAAGCAAACAAAACAGAATCTCCCAAATAAAAACAAGAGCACTGTAATCAAGAGCAAATGCAGAGCAATATCCACACAGTTATATGACGCTTGAACCCTAAGTGTGACCTTGACCTTGAAGTGAGCCATCCGGAACATGGCTTCTGCACATCGTCTCAATGTGGTAAACAATTGTGTCAGGTTTCTTCGAAATCCTTCACGGGGTTCAAGAGTTACAGAGCGGAAGGGAAACAAAATCAACCCTAAGTGTGACCTTGACCTTGAATCCAGCCATCCAGAACATTGCTTCTGCACGTCGTCTCAGTCTGGTTAACATTTGTGTCAGGTTTCTTCGAAATCCTTCAAGGGGTTCAAGAGTTACAGAGCGGAAGGGAAACAAAATCAAATGACCTTTGACCCCTAAGTATGACCTTGACCTTGAATCCAGCCATCTGGAACATTGCTTCTGCACGTCGTCTCAGTCTGGTTAACATTTGTGTCAGGTTTGAAATCCTTCAAGGGGTTCAAGAGATACAGAGCGGAAGGCAAATTGCTAACGGACAGACGGACGGACGGATGGACGTCCGCAACATTGCTTCTGCACGTTGTCTCAGTTTGGTTAACATTTGTGTCAGGTTTCTTCGAAATCCTTCAAGGGGTTCAAGAGTTACAGAGCGGAAGGGAAACAAAATCATATGACCTTTGACCGCTAAGTATGACCTTGACCTTGAATCCACCCATCCGGAACATTGCTTCTGCATGTCGTATCAGTCTGGTTAACATTTGAGTCAGGTTTCTTCGAAATCCTTCAAGGGGTTCAAGAGTTACAGAGCGGAAGGACAACAAAATCATATGACCTTTGACCGCTAAGTATGACCTTGACCTTGAATCCAGCCATCCGGAACATTGCTTCTGCACGTCGTCTCAGTCTGGTTAACATTTGTGTCAGGTTTCTTTGAAATCCTTCAAGGGGTTCAAGAGTTACAGAGCGGAAGGGAAACAAAATCATATGACCTTTGACCGCTAAGTATGACCTTGACCTTGAATCCAGCCATCCGGAACATTGCTTCTGCACGTCGTCTCAGTCTGGTTAACATTTGTGTCAGGTTTCTTCGAAATCCTTCAAGGGGTTCAAGAGTTACAGAGCGGAAGGGAAACAAAATCAATGACCTTTGACCGCTAAGTATGACCTTGACCTTGAATCCAGCCATCCGGAACATTGCTTCTGCACGTCGTCTCAGTCTGGTTAACATTTGTGTCAGGTTTCTTCGAAATCCTTTAAGGGGTTCAACAGTTAGAGAGCGGAAGGGAAATTGCTAACGGACAGACGGACGGATGTACAGACGGACACCGAGGCGATAACATAATACGTCCCTTCGGGCGTATAAACAGTCATAAGTAAAAGACAATTTATCAGAACAAGACCGTTATGTGTATGAGACATGATAACCAGTACCATAAAGTCACTGCAGGAGACATATCTGTTCCAGAAAATACTGTGTCTGAAAAATGAGATCTGTACCATACAGTTATGAGTCACCAGAGATGCACAACATGATAGTACCATAAGGTAATGTGTACCTATATAATCCTGACTACAGAATGATGGTGGAGTCCTTCTAAATGGTTTGGTTCTTGAAGGTGCTATATCCCACCATGGACCATATGTTCTCTGTAACAAATAAAAACACGTGGCACTTTAAAGTGATGCGCATTTTCCAGGCTATAAGTCTTTACTTGAGACTGTTGACATGAACACAAATCAAAGCTACTGAAACTCTAAACTCTCATGAAATTTACTTACATGAAAATAAAAAGTTTAAAAGATGTAAAAAAAGAGTAAAATCGATAAGAAACATAATTATTTTTAAAAGCATGTTTTTTTCTAAAGATTATCCCAGCTGTGCAATAGGAGGGGGGCAAATGTTTGTACACCATTTAAGCTGAATGACAAGTGAGGGTCATAGTTTATACTTATTTCCTTGACTGTTAAACAAATAATCTCAACTTATGATTTGCTCTCGAGACACTGTTCATGATCGGACTTACTGTTACTACTACAGTTACTGATTTTTAGTGAGACACAAGCATCTGAAATTACAGCTGGGTGGACAAATACACATGGTTGATTTTGTGGCTTAAAGTGTCGTGCTCAAGGACACATCGTAAAAGGTCTGAGCTGGGATCCAACCTAGGTTGTCTTGGATACCAAATGGAAACATCTATCACTACACCACCATGGCCTATATATATGAACAATTTGAACAACTTTATTTTGCCATCAAATATAAAAATACATTTAATTTAATTCTTTTTTACTTTATTTTAAAATCCATGACATTATTTTCACTGGGTGACAAATAAACCCCCCCCCCTCTAAATATTGTAGTCAACTATATTATACATGCTTTTCTTAGTATTTTCTTCCACTGCTGTTGATATTGAAATTTGATTAGCACTACATGGCTGAACACTATACATGAGTTACTGTTACAACGTAATTATAAACAACAATCCCACAATTTGAGGAAATGTTAACATTCTCCCACATCCCTCCAAAATTGACTTACAAAGACACAAGCTTGTGTGAAGTCTCCATAAGAAGGGTAGATGTTGCCTCGTCCTGCCAGGTTACTCGCAGTGTATGAGATGCTTGTTTCACTGCCATACTGTGAGCTAAAATCTGTCACTTCTAGAGCATTAAATATGACAATATCTTCCTTGCTACCTCCAGCCTTACAGTACTCCTCCACTGGATCCTTCTGTTTGTCTTTCTTTGGAAAAAATCGAGCCAACATTCTGAAATGGAACATGAAAATGTTTATGCAAGCCCATAGCCAAGATTTTCTCTCAAATGTTCATACTAATTACAATACAATATAACATTTATCTAAAGTTGGTATGTCATTATAAACATGATAACATAAGGCTTAAGGTAGTAGAAATTTTTGGGTTCCGGCTGGATTCGAACCTACGCCCCCAAAAACCTCAAAAGATCTTCAGTCCAATGCTTAACAACCTAGGCTAGCTCATTAAAATTGAAGAGTTTCAAATGGAGGTTTTTATTAGGGGTGTACTACCTTAAGCTATGTATAGCTTTGACCGTTCATAAAAAGATGATCACTATGATAGATGTTGTGGCCACTAATGTGCTAAATTAATGACAGCTACTGAACCATTTGGCATAGTATCCGATTTGGTCTACATGTACTTCACATTCTGCTGACTCTAACAAATTGCACAGGTTACACTCTCTACACGGGTTTACGGTTTCAACAGGCTATTTCCTGTCTATTTTATCAAGTAAATGTTACCGACTATTTATCAATATATGTAACTTCTACCAAAGACCTATAAACTACATCTTTGCTTCTACATATATCACAAGCAACCAGGTCAGACGGACACTTTACAAACAGCTTGTTTTCTATAAATTATAAGCATAATACAGTCAGTTTACTCGAATTTGAAGGAAGATAACTCTAAAATTCACTCGAGATGCTGCCTTCGGTTAGCTACGTTGTATAGTCTCGAAACTGTAAACTCATGTCTTTTGGTCTCTAATTGCAACAACATTACGTAACAACCATTAGCCAAAAGCAGTTATTATTGAACTGTTCAGTCTATCAGTGCCACTTTGCTGAATTTGAAAGAAATAGGCAAGAAAAAAAAAAGAAAAATGTCAAGTGGCATATTTGCACGGACATTTCCATGACATTTGTGTGTATCTATAGGTCCGTGAAACACGAGTACATTGGTCAGTGGTATTTGTGAGACCAACACGTATCAAATCACGAAAAATGTTATATTCAATTGAATACTCATTTTGTTTACATTTTTCAACCCGGAAACCGATTGTCAGGACTTTAAATTTAGCCACATTTTCGAAGAACAAGGAATACTGTACATCTAGCACAACAGAAGCCACACACATTTCAACAATCATTCTATCAAACTTTTAGAATTCCAAACAATATGTTTAGAGCACAGATTCCCTGTTTAACGTCATTTGAATTTATGAAAAGATTCGAAAAGACCGATCAAAAAGCAGAATCTAGCTTTACGCTCAAACTGAAAGTAGAATCTTGACATCCTAATTTACGACCTACTCTAGTTTTTAACTGATTAAATTATATATACGAGTCAGATAACTTACTACTGGATGAAAAACGATAGGAGAAAGGTTAAACTTGGAAACAGAGTAAACCTATCTAACTGTCATAGTGTACTTGTTCTATTTTTAGGAACAAATCAAAGTGCTAATTCTTGACCAGGCCGGGCTAGTTCAGTGTAGTTTACCCACTAGCACTGTAACAGTGCACATTACATTACGTTGTGCATAATATCTGTGAAAGAGGACTCGGCAAATTACAAATAATGACCGAATATACTGTCAGGGATTCTGTTGCAATCATTCAGCTTGACAATGCACCAGTGAATGCTTTGGGGTAAGTCTTAAACAGTTTTTCTCTGACTCTGTATCTGTCCAACATTATAGATAGTACCTTCCATGATTAATGTTAAACATCTTTAAGTTAACATCTAATTGAACATTTGCAATGGCACACAGGTAAATGGCCAGTTTTTAACCTGTTCCATACATGCCGTTTAGGGTTGGATCATTAACGGGAGATTTGTGAAAAATCGCCGGGTTTTTGGACATCACAATGGGGTAAAAACGAAAACCAAAATACATGCGTTTCTGACGTCATACCTGATACTTTATTCAACATAATATTAACACATCCAGTCGCCATTTTAAGCACATTTAAACCTTGATTCTCATATGCAAAATTATTACTCAAACAAAATTCTCTGAATTTTAATGAAACAAGAATAATGTCGTACTTACGTTTGATCTGGATACAAAGAAAAACAAAAGCAACAATTTTCAATTTTATTTCTTTCAACTGGCGGTACATAATCTGTTATCAACTAGTACATTAAAAGTATCATATAATCATATTTAATAATCCTGACCAAGGTCTTTCAAATAGTATGGTCCGAAGCGAAGCCGAATACGATAAATAACTTGCCTCGGATCACGTGACAAACATCCGGGTACCCGCAATTTTGGAAAAAGAAAGACAATATTGAAACTTTATATCTACGTATATCTCGATATTTTACCAATCAATTTGACCAACAAAGAGATCCTTAATACAATATATACTACTTGAAAGACCTTGTCCAGACGTGTCATCTTGTTGCAAACATCAATTACGTCAATCAGGCGCTAAGTATTACCCCGGGCAATGACCAGATGTTACTGACAATTAACACTAACAAGCGTAATAAAGAGCCGACTTTCATCACCTAATCAACCAATTATCGAGCTCGCGTGTCAAGGTTTTGACTCTGTATATTCAAACTTGGACTTAAGTTGGTATTTAACGCATTTTATAGATTTTCTTTTCTTTCAAGACAAAATTTTGATTTATCGGGAGATTTGGGTGTTTTCATATGGCAGTCCGGGCGCCGGGGTAAGGGTCTAAATATCGGGAGAACCCGGCGAGTAACGGGAGAACGGCATGTATGACCTGTTCACAGAATTTGACAGTTGCATGCATTTAGCAAGGTTTAGTCTTGATTTGTAGCCTTGTTTGGTAGCAGGGTTAACAATGGCCAATCAGCTCCTTGATATACTTGTAACCTTTTATATAACTCCCTGTAATATGCTTAGTTGAGTTAGGAGCAGATCAGTGGTCTACTGGTTAACACGCTTGACTGGTTATCTAGGGATTGAATCCTCCTCCACTTACCATGTACCAATGATGAAACTCTAAAGACAGACAGATATTCTGTCATTAACTACGTCATCCCCACGCAAGCGGATATTCTGTTTTTACAAGTGATAGATATTTTTAAGATTCTGCAGTACACTGCATGGCAGAGGAAGCAAATATGTTGTTCCTAGCTGTCTAAATGTATCAAAAACTGTTGACAGTTGTTAAGAATTATATTGTTTGTAATATAGATACAGCTGTGCAAATGTTTTGCAAGTAAAAGCATCTAATCAATCTGTCACAAAATTATTTTTTCTAAGAACTATGTAGTTTTAATAATTATACATATTATTTGGATTACTTTTAATTTTTATTAATTTTTAAGTTACTTAGTTTCTTCTGAATCAATTTTGTTCTTTTCCAGTCACAAAGTACGAGCAGGTTTAGACAAACATTTAAAGCAAGCTGAACGTGACAGTAATATCAAAGCTGTGGTTGTCTGTGGAAAGAGGAAAAACTTCTCTGCAGGTGCTGATATCAAGGAGTTTGATGGAGGCAAGAGAGGTACTGTTCTGCCATTTTGATATAGATTGGGCCAATGACTGCTCTCTTCCAGTGTCCAGCAGCCTTTCTGTTCACATTTTCTTCAAATGACATCTCCTAAACCACTTGACGAATGTATAGTGAGGCTCCTTGGTTCAAGTTTTACTAATTTAGTAAAATACATTCCATTCTGAACATCAATTGGTTTCCATAGCAAATGAGAGGAGATACTTTAAAACTTTCTTGCCTGAAACCACTGATAAGATTTTCAAATAAATATATAATTTGTCAAAGATATGCTTCCAGATTATCAAAGTAACTTCTTGTAAATGACATATGATATACAAATGTATAATTACTATCTTATTAGGCAATTGTATAAGTACAATATAGTCTTTTAACATGTTGAAGTTTTTTCTTCTAATTTACAAGATTGACAGAATGATTGAAGGATATCCTTTAGTGGAAAGTTTCCTCTGATGAAGTTCTGCATACATGTTGTTCAGACAAAGATGCTGCTTCATTGACAGACATGGCTGTCAGAGAGTTCTTCTTCAAATCTATTAGGCCAAGTTTAAAATGATTTTACAAAAATGTATTTTAACATCTGATCTTATGCCAAATTTGTTGAAGAAATGTTGAGCTAGTAAAAAAATGGCCACTATGTTTGTATGGTGTTCAGCACTTTATAGTCTGATTTGTTTATATGCTCAACCAAGTTCTACAAATATGTATGTAATTTTGTGTACTACCAGTATTTTTTTTAAAAGATTGTTTTTTCCCAAATAGTGATGAAAACTAAAGTTATATGTGTGTTACATGCTGTCAAATTCATAAGAAAATGTCTCTGTAATGGTTTAATTGGTTGTTTTATGATAGTGATTGTGATAACGATGGTCAGATTACTTTAAATAGTTGCGCAGGTTTTAAGTTATTGTCTGTTGTTTTAAATTGTTATCTCTACCTTTTCATGATGAAAATTCTCGGTACATGTATATTTGCTCTCATTATTCAAAGCCTCTCTGTAAAAAACCCCCCCCCCCCCCCCCCCCCCCCCCCCCCCCCCCATAATGAAATGGTATTGTTATACAGGACCATGGTTGACAGATATAGGGGACTATATTGATGGTATGAAAAAGCCTGTTATTGCTGCAATAGAGGGCGTGGCACTGGGCGGGGGACTTGAAGTTGCCCTCTTCTGTCATTACAGAATAGCTGTTAAAACTGCCAGGTACGCTTTCTTCCTTGATGAAGGACAGGTATAACTTTGTGTACCCCTGCTTGCATAGTATAACAAGACATAATTTTTATGCAAGATGGTTGGATTTTCCCAAATTCATCATGGAATTTAGATATAGATTAACAACTCAAGAGTTTAATTCTTCTTTCTAATAGCGGAGCAATAAATTACTTTTGGAGAAATGCGATGCATCTAAAGTCATTGAAATTTGCCATTGGTTTTTCCTTGAGTATGCGCTAGCTTAATTGTCAAAAACATCTGGATGTGCACACCAACCATTCTGTGATTATGAAATATCACTTTGCCATTTTATCAGTGAAAATTTCCTCTTTATTTCCTGAATGTTTATGCCATGTGGAGATTGGAAAAACTTGCAATGAACCAAATGAAAAATGTTTTCGCAAAGCTTAATTTTCTTTTTTATTGTCAGTATTTAATGTGTACAGATTTTAGATTAACTTTCCTTTTTCAGACAATTTAAAATATGTAAGTGCCCTCTCTGTTTCAGATCCTGGCTTTAACACTTTTAATTTACTTAATGAAATACATGTAGTATGGACATAGTTGTCAGGGCCTCAGGGGTCAGTTAGATTACTTTCAATGTTTGTACTGTATAACTTAAACTCTTACAACTTAGGGTTGGTCAGCCGGAGGTCCAAATAGGTTTGATCCCTGGAGGTGGAGGTACCATCAGGCTGCCTAGAGCAGCAGGTCTGCAGAACGCGCTAGAGGTTATCACGACAGGGAACCATATTTCAGCAGAGAAAGCTTTCAAGATGGGAATCATTGACAAGGTTAGTGTAACTGATTGTCTGACATCGGCCCACTGGCAACAGTTATACTCACTTTCACTCTTTGTCTGTTCTGCCAGGACATAAATGGTGTCCTTAGCATAGTACATCATCTACTCTGAAGCCTCTTGAAATGATCCAGTTAGAAAAAGCTAAGAAAGTCCATTATTCCTATGAGAAAAAGAACTGTAAACTTAAAGAGAATGCAACTTTTTTTTTTCTTCAATCTATGTTTTTGTTCTTGATGTATGTTTAGAGAGCTAATTAGCTGTAATAAAACATGTCACAATTTTATAATTCTTTTAATTGTATGTCAGTAACAATGTTTTCAGATTGTGTCAGGTGACATAATGGAAGAAAGAATCAAGTTTGCTAAGTCTAAGGCTCATATTGACACAAGCCTTGTTTGTTTACGTAACAAACAGGTGAAAGTTGAAGGCGATCTTCACAAGGTTGGAGAAGGTATGTTATTTGTTTTTAGTTCACCTGGCACAAAGTGCCAGAGTGAGCTATTAGGATCAAATTAGAGCCTAGAGCTTAGATATTTAGCATGTAGCATTGCCTAGTAGACTTCTTCAAAGTTTGTTCAAATCATACCCCTGGGGTCAATATGGCCCCACCAAGGGGGTCACATGTTTTACAAAGACGTATATAGGAAAACCTATTTGGTATGTAACATTGTCTTGTGATCTTCCTCCTACTTTGTTCAAATCATGCCTTTTGGGTCAAAATTGACCACACTCATTAGGCAAGCGGACTTGTATTCAGGTGAGCGATAAAGGGCCATCATGGCCCTCTTGTTAAACTAACTAGACTAAGACATTAGTGTAACCTGTTCTTTTTCACATGCCATCACTATACACAATTCTATAATTCAACATTATCATAGAGAAAAAAAGACAATGTGTTTATACTGTACGTGTATGTGATATATTTTCTAACATTGAATATGATTTTATGTCATACCGTGACTTGAATTTTTGGATAGGTGTGCCTGATTGTTGTCAGGTAGTACCAGTATATGTATTTAGTTTGTTTCCACAAAATGGCTGGGTTTGCATTTATTGTGTTGTGTATATAGAGGATAATCGTTGGTTTTGGTGTAATATCATGTTTATAATTTTACCGAGTGCGTGTCAAAAGTGATGTTTTCACAACATTTTGTTGGAATTGTTTCAATAAAATGTTGAAAATTGGAGAAAACGTCATCAGAAAGCATTATAAGCACCCATGACGTCACTTTAGCATTATATGTCATCATTGCATGGTTTCTGGCATTCATTACGCTTCTTTGGTCTTATATGCAACTCAGTGTAGAAGATACAGTAGAATGAAGTTCTCTCAGTGCTCTACTGCATAATCATTCTTGAAATTTCAAGTGTTACAAACATGAGTAAATTAAAAAAAAAAAATTATTTCTATTTATTTAACAGCTGCCATGGCAAAAGTAAAGTCAAAGTACCGTGGAGCTATAGCGCCAGTTGTAAGTTATTTATCTATGTTTGAACATTGTATTATGTCATTTCATGTTATACAGCCAGTTAATATATTAAAATAATTATTGTAACCATGCAAATCAGCTTGTTCATTTACAAAAACCAATCCTTAATGCTATTATTTTCAGTGAACGTCCTTGTTCGAAATGATAAAGGAAACCTAATACTTAACAAACAACTTGTTTTTAACGATCTAATTCTTGTTTTCAGGTGCTTGTTTATCTGTTTCTGTGCCATTCAAATATCAGCAATTTAATTAAATACAGTATTTCACATTGTCTGGTTGTTTGATTTTTTTCTTTAATAATAAGAGATTGGTCTATGCTTTTTGTTAGAAATGTTTCCTGGTAGAGACATAATATATAGCAATATGAAACCTGACACCAGACAAAACAGGAAATTGTTAATTTTATTGTAAAGTTTCAGACAGTACAATACTGTTGCACTGATTTTGAACTTTGAGCATTTAAGGGAAAATTGACTAAGGCCAAAAAAAAATATCTGTGTTTAGGGCAATGGTTCCAGAAATCCCAGGTAGGGTAGGGGCAAAGTGTTTTGTTTTTTTTTTTAATGGAAAAAAATTCTATAGGTTGGAAAAAAGCAATCTGTGTGTAGGGCAACGGTCCAAAGAATGCTAGGTAGGGTAGGGACAGATTAAAAAAAAAAAATTCAAATTTTTTTTCTCGGAAAAAACTTTCTAGGGTCAGGGCGGTTTCGCCAGATAGGGTCGGGTTGCCCAAAACACAGATATTTTATTTTTTTTGCCTATTGACACTTATTTGAAAATAATTGTCAAAGTATTTAATGCAGGTCAAAAACATAGTATCATGTGACTTTGTTCGGCGATGTTGTTTACATAGAGCTTATATGTGTAAATGAAGTATATTATTATCTAAAACTAAAGGCTTAATTATGTTAATGCAAAATGGTTGAAAGCCCTAAATTTCTGATATAAACCAACCTTTAAGGGTTTTTATCTAAGCTGGTTGCGCGATTGTTGCAAAAAAAAAATCTCTACAGTTAATAGAGATACACGTACATTAAAATACTCTGGCCGAGCCATGGAACTTGTTTAGTTACATGAACACTTTAAAGTTGAAATGTATGTGGTATTTTTATCGAGTCAGTAGGTCAAAGGTCAAAGTGACTTGTGGAAAGAGGGAAACTCAGGGAATTTAAAGTTCAAACTTTTGTTTTTACAGTTTATACACCATAGATTGATTTAGAACATTGTGGCTTAAAATTCAAAATTGAATCAGTGATTATTCTAGGAAACGTAGAAACTTACTTATTTATACAGAAAGTATTTGCCAAATATTATTTTCATATTTTGTAATTTTCATTGCATTTTTATTTCATATGCTTGACAGTTCTGTGTGAAGGCAGTGTTGAACTCTGTCCGGCTTCCATACCAGAGAGGTATTGAGATGGAACAAGAATACTTCCAGGACCTAAGGAGTTCCAGTCAATCCAAGGCCATGAGATATGCTTTCTTTGCAGAGAGAGCCATCACCAGGGTATCTTTTTTATCTTCTTTATTATTGGAAGATCCTAAATTGAATGTTGCATTGAATGATTTTTAAAACCTTATTATACATGTATTAAAAAACAGATACGAGACAGAATTATGTACTTAACTTTATTTAGTATATTCTTAATTGATAACTTTTGGTTAGTATTGTTTATCTATATTCTTTTAAGTCCTGATTTAGACGCTTTGGCTTAGGCTAAAGTTTTAAGATAAGTTTTGGTTCACTACCCTGAGGGGTTTAGTACCAGAACTGCCCACTACCAGAACGGCCTAGTCCAAAACGGCCCACTTTTCAGTCCAGAAAGGCCCACTTTCAGGTCCAGAATGCCCACTTTCAAGCATTATTGAATTAATCATTAAAGGGAATTGTTGCTGGTCAAGTTTTTTGTATAATTAGTGTTAAATAGCATATTTATTTCAGTGAAAATCAACTTTTCACTGCATGTTGGTTACATCTTACAAGATAAAACAGGAAAATTTTGAAGTATATCTTTGAAATATCATAATTACCTACTAGTAATTATTTTTCTTTTCACAGACATGTCTGCTATTTCGTCCATAAAGCTAGTACTGTGAATAACAATTTGATATCATGTCATGCAGAAGGTTTATTTCTTCCTAGAAAATACTAATTACTGTGCAATCCAGCCTCTGAAAGCTTCTCTCATTATATCTATCTATAGATACTGTACTCACTCCAGTTGGAGCATTATGACAGATGAGACAACTTTCATTTTAAAAACAAAAATTGGGCCTTTTAGGACTGGACCTTTCTGAATACACTAATTAAGACTAATTCCACGAAAACCTTGACCAGCGACAATTCTCTTCAATGAATAATTCATCCTTTTTACTATAATACAATAATACTTAAAAAGTGGGCAGTTCTGGATCACTGGGCCTTTCCGGTAGTGGGTTGTTGTGGTACTGGTCCGTTCTGGAAGTGGGCCGTTCTGGACCTACAGCTGCTGAGGAATACGTGGAAACCAATAATTAATGTCGTTATTATTCATAGTGGCCAAAAAGTTCTTGTACAACTTTAGCCAGTCAGGTATGATAGATGCTACCCTTGAATCAGTAGCCACTAGTGTTTAATAACTTAATGACATGTGAAATTAAACTCAGAGCTGCAGTGAATAATTCATGTTGTCAAAATTTCCATTTGAAATACAATGAGAGCTGCGACGTGCAACGAGTTATTTGTATTGCCATGTGGTTGACATATACATGTATGTTATATGATACTGAATCTAATGTTTACCTTTTCAGTGGCAGCTGCCGTCAGGGGGTAACTACCGTACAGCAAAGCCGTTGCCGGTGAGGTCAGCTGGAGTTATCGGTGCTGGAACTATGGGTGGTGGTATAGCTTTGTGTCTTATCACATCAGGCATTCCATGTATTCTTGTTGAACAAAGCAAAGAGGTACTGTGCACACAATTTATAAATTTAATATATTAGCATAATAAGAGTTATAAGTTTTGGAGACCTGGGAAACCTTTTTATTGCTGATTTGAAAATTGAAATTCCAAATAAAATTACAACAAAAGTGCAAAAGCCGCTATAGCTGAAAAAATCTACTGCCATTTTGTTATTTGTTTGAGTCATTAAAGATACTGTAGGAGCTTGAGTTTGCAATAACATTGTAAATACAGTGTGACTGTAAGGAATAGCAATCAGTGACTGTAATGAATAGCAACCAGTGACCATAATGAATAGCAACCAGTGACTGTAATGAATAGCAACCAGTGACCATAATGAATAACAACCAGTGACCTTAAGAATAGCAACCAGTGACCTTAAGAATAGCAACCAGTGATTGTAATGAATAACAACCAGTCACCATAATGAATAGCAACCAGTAACCATAATGAATAGCAACCAGTAACTGTAATGAATAGCAACCACACTGTGTCTATAGCAAACATTTACTTAACCTTGATCAAAATAAGTAAAACTATTTCACTCTGTTTCACTTAGAGGTTGCTAGAGCTAAAAAAAGCAAACCACTTGATGCATCACCTCCATAATGAGTCTCCACACAATAGACACTACAACTGTTGTTATATCAGTTCTGTTCCACTCTACCAAAAGCTTACAATAGATAACAAAAATTGACAAAATCATCTATCTCAGATACACATACAAGACTATTATGTTCATTCTGTTTGTATGAAGCCATTGTTGTTACATTTTTTTGCAATGGTAGCGTGTTCGCCTCATGATCGAAGGGCCCCGGGTTTGATCCCTACCATCGCCATGTCGGTAGTGTCCTTAGGCAAGACACAAATAATTCCACATTGCCTCTCTCTCTTCGAGGTTGATTCCATCTGGAATGAGTCTCGAGAGCGATTAATATAAGTTGTAAGAACTTGTTTCGCAATCGAGAATAAATAAATTGGTATATACTAGTTATAATTTTTAGTTTCTAGATAAAGGTATGGAAGTTTTAAAGGCACAACTAATGGGTACAGTGCAGCGTGGAAAGATGACGGCAGATCAAGCCAGGCAATGTTTGTCAATTCTAAAAGCCTCTGTCAACATGGAGGATCTGCGAAATGTTGACCTGGTAAGTGCCATACTTGTATAGTGTGTTGATGAAAGGAAATGGCTTGAGCAGGTAGTTTGTTAGTTGGACTAAGGCTGGTTGGGTTTAAGTATAATAGTTACAAAGTCAGACTCAGACAGGTGCTTGGTGATTTGATCTTGTCAGTGTAGTTTGAAACAACGTCCATATTCCCCTTTATTTGTTGCACTCATCTGGCAGAGATGGTAAACATGATAAGTTGCAAATATTTATTAATAAGTCAACAGTTGATATCAAACTACTTTAAAATTTGAACTAAGCCACTCAGTTTGAAGATATAGGGCGCCAATGCCAATGGCAGTGTCAGCAGTTCCTCATTACCAGTTTATTACATGATAGAGGCCCACATGGAAGATTGGGTCAACCAAATGTGTAGCCTCTGTAAATAAAGACTTTATGTATTATTATTATTATTATTATTATTATTATTATTACTCCACCTCCTTATCAGTACGTTCCTCTTCATTACCCAGGAAACCTATGCGAGTATGAGATTATAGACATGTAAAGTACATGTATATTCTATATCCTTTAGGATGGAATAAAACTTGGTTTATATCTTTTTCTTCCAGTTGTAATTTTTACAAGAAGGTTGATGCATTATTGTTGTGACGTGTGCATATTTTACTGTTTTTCATTGTTCCAGATAATAGAAGCCGTGTTTGAAGACTTGAAATTGAAGCGTGAGATATTTGAGAGACTGGACAAAATGTGTAAACCTGAGACAATACTGTGTACGAACACTTCAACACTGGACATTGATTCCGTATGTACCATACAACAAGTCATTTACACTTGCTTTGTTCACGGCAAATGATTGTACCATTGTGATTAGTGTAGATCATGATCAGCGTCTTTTATCCTTACATTGTGATTATGATCTGTACTGATCACTATTGAGTTAGCCGCTCATCCCAGAGGTTGCAGGTTCAAGCCCCACTGGGGTCACTACTGTATCTCCTCATATGACACCAGTACTGGTTTTTCCAGGAAGCGGACTCCAGAGTGACTCGATAAGCTACAAACTTTCTTCACAATCAAGCTTAAATAAATTAGTATAAACTAAAATAAATGGATTTGCAAAGCAAAATGTACAAGTAATAACAGATGTAGCTAGTGACCTCATTTACATTTTGCGTGTTGGCCATAGCATTACAAAACCAAAGAAGAAATTGGTATACTGGTATTTCAGATTGCAACAGCGACTAAAAGACCCAGCAAGGTTGTTGGCACACATTTCTTTGCTCCATCATACATCATGAAGCTGTTAGAGAACATCTATGGGACGAAGACATCTGCTGAAACTGTTGCAACTGTCATGAAACTGGGAAAAACTATCAGGAAGGTAAAACTTCAATCATCCATATTCAAAGAGGGCCTTTCTTACAGGGCCTGCCATGAGGTTGCCCTGTATTCAGCTGACTAATTTTGATCTTACAGGCGCCTTGTTTTGAAAAACTTTAAATATCTGACTTAGAGATAGATAAGATAGGTTTACAGACAAGATAAGTTTACAGACAAGATAGGTTTACAGACAAGATAGATTTATAGACAAGATAGGTTTACAGACAAGATAGATTTATAGACAAGATAGGTTTACAGACAAGGTAAGTTTACAGACAAGATAGATTTATAGACAAGATAGGTTTACAGACAAGATAGATTTATAGACAAGATAGGTTTACATTTGTATTTTTTGAAGTAGAAGGAGTTTCTGTTTTTGTAACATTTCTTCATTAAGAGATGACACTTGTTTAAATGATAAACTGGTGTAAGTTAAAAACTGTGGTTAGGGATGATACCTTTATCTAAGCTGGAGGAAATACATTTAGAAAGAATTTAATGATCTATCAGTTAAAGTCGCAGAGTGCATTCACTAAAAATGCAGTCAGATCTGCAAACTTTAAGTTGAAATGATGATTTCCTCAAATTAGTATTTATTATCATTACTGCTTACTTATTGACCTCATTTTCTTGTAAGGTTCCAGTGTTGGTTGGGTCATGCACTGCATTTGTAGCAAACAGAATGTTGGGACCGTATTCACAAGAGGTAACTTTTAACATCTAATAAGGTTAACTGCAGGCAGATTAGTGATTCATCTTCCCGTCTACTAAATTAATGTACTTTTATCTTGGTGAGGATAAAATATGACTAATTTTCCAGAGAGATCGATAAAACTTTTCATCTTTATAAAATATTGATAAGACTAGACATTATGAAATCTCTTCAGAAAAGTGATAAGTGCCTATAATTTAAAGGCCTATTATCACTTTAAATGACTCATACATGTACAGTATAGAATAAAAAATGTACCGATAGAATTATGGTAAAACTGTTTTCTATTTACTCTTTGAAAATGTTGAGATATATTCTTTCATGTTTTTGTTGCTTCCTCAAGAAAAGGCATAGTCAGAAAGTGGTTTTATTTTCTTGCAATATCATTTGATAAAAAAAAATGCTATATTAAAAGCATGTTCTTTTGCTTAAGACAAACACAGTTAATGATAATTACATAGAATAATTTTCTGTCCTTAGTCAATGTTTATGGTAGAGGAGGGCTCCACACCACAGGAAATTGATCAGGCTCACTTAGATTTTGGCATGCCAATGGGCAGGTTTGAAGTCCGAGACCTTTCAGGTGAATGAATTCTTGCTTACCTTTGAACCTGATTCCTGTAGTACTGGGTGTGGAGCCCCTCCCCTACCTTGCATGTACAGTCTTTTCTTGTCAGTTGTTTATCCTTTTACTGGATGGAGATGACCACTGACATGTTTATGTGTATTCCATTCATCCCTATTGATGCTTTATTTGCTGAATTGATAAACAGTATGGTGTAGTTTTATTTGCTGAATTGAAAAAACTGTATGGTGTAGCTTTATTTGCTGAAATGAAGTGAAAGCCAGTGACATCTCCACCAAGTAAAAGTGGTTGCATCAATATATTGGTGAGTAATTGTTTGTTAATCTATAATCCCAGACCTCATATTAGAGGAAGTTTTATAGAGTTATTTCCCCTGCGTTTAGGCAAAGTACTGTGTTGAAGAAGGTGCTCTCCCATCAGATGTTGACAATATCCTCATGGATTTTGGTATGCCTATGGGAACTTTTCAGGTCTCTGACCTCTCAGGCAAGTTAACAAGTGATGTAATGTATTCTGACAATTGTCCCTGAATCTTTAAAATTTAAAATGTGAAGTGTTACATCATTATACATGGCAGCTACTTAAACTTCTTACAACTAAACCTAAACATCGCCTCCACACAGGTTAAAGAACAGGCCTACAAAAGACCACTTTACTCTATCGTGTGATTGTTTTAAATTTACTTTAAACAGATTTTAGTTTTTTACTTTTCTTATACAGTCTAACCTGCCTATAGCGGTTAGCAAGGGGACTGGGCAAAAGTGACCACTATAGACAGGTGACCACTATATCCAGGTCGACAAGGATTTGATAAAATAAGACAATATTTAGTTACGGTAGTTTATTACATTACACGTATGGCATATCAATTTATATGATACACTCATTAATGCTTTTAATGTAATTCGTGTCAATTTCATACTGAGACAAATATTCAGCCTTCTTTTTGATGGTTTTTTGAATCTGTGTTCTTCCAAGTTTTTGAGAACTATTCCCACATTCTAACGCTTTTATTACACAAACTTGTTCTTCTAACAATGCGCTTTACGTTTAGGTGAAGACATACTGGGAAAAAAATGGCTTATAGACTGCCTTGTCATAGATTTTTCATACCTGATGAAGTTTCAATAAACCTGAATAGTTTTTGATCAAACTAACGCAAAATCACAGAAATTCATAAAAGATCTCATGCATAAAAACGACATCGCTCAATCATTGCTCATGATAATCACTAAAATATCAAGCAAACCAAACAAACTTACCTAATTGATCTAATCCTTTGTATTTTATGTATTATTCACACATTATTTCAATGATCATAATCGACATTTAATCGGTTTCAATCAGCTGTTTAATGCTTCCGGCTAATTAATACTTGCACGCTGTTTTTTTTGTCACTGGCCGTTCGATAATCAGTTCTGGACTAGAATAAATGGCCGCTGACCGTGTTAAACAGGGTCACGCTATAAACAGGTTACATTTAGAGTAATTTCCTGCCGTCACACCTTAGACTGACCGTTATAGTAAGGGTCACGTTATATACAGGTGACCGCTAATGCAGGTTAGACTGTACATACAATGTTTAACAACGTCTGTAAAACGGAACAAATTAAACTCCAAAATTTAAGCAGTGGTTATTTTAACCTGTTTACAGTTTTGAGGTTAGAGTGATTAAGTTTGAGTATTAAGTTTGAGTATATATAAGTAAAGGGTATATCAATTTCATAATCACTTGATGTTAGTTCTTGTTTTCTTGTTGTTTTGTTTCTTTCAACCAAAAGGGTTAATGTAGTAAACACTGATCTGGATTTTATGAACACCGCAGTTTCAGACAAAAAGTCAAAATATAATAAGAAAAACAATCTTCGGAAATATTTGCTGACATTGTTTTTATGTTGGTATGTCTTGATTATTTCTGTTGGTATTTCAGATATAGATGTAGAATTCTGTTGGTATTTCAGGTATAGATGTAGGATTCTGTTGGTATTTTAGGTATAGATGTAGGATTCTGTTGGTATTTCAGGTATAGATGTAGGATTCTGTTGGTATTTTAGGTATAGATGTAGGATTCTGTTGGTATTTCAGGTATAGATGTAGGATTCTGTTGGTATTTCAGGTATAGATCTAGGATTCTGTTGATATTTCAGATATAGATGTAGGATTCTGTTGATATTTCAGATATAGATGTAGAATTATGTTGGTATTTCAGGTATACATGTAGGATTCTGTTGGTATTTTAGGTATAGATGTAGGATTCTGTTGGTATTTCAGGTATAGATCTAGGATTCTGTTGATATTTCAGATATAGATGTAGGATTCTGTTGGTATTTCAGATATAGATGTAGAATTATGTTGGTATTTATACCCCCAAAACGAAGTTTAGGGGGGTATATAGGAGTCACCCGGTGGTTGGTCGGTCGGTCGGTCGGTTGGTTGGTCGGTCGGTCGGTCGGTCGGTCGGTCGGGCGGTCTGTTGCATTTTCCTTGTCCGGAGCATAACTTGAAAACTACTAGTTGGAATTCAATATTACTTCATACAATGGTCAAACACATTGAGAGGAAGTGCAGTGCACAAGAACCATAACTCCATCTTGACTAATTACAGAGTTATTGCCCTTTGTTACTTTTCCTTGTCCGGAGCATAACTTGAAAAGTACTAGTTGGAATTCAATACAATTTCATACAATGATCAAGCACAATCAGAGGAAGTGCAGTGTACAAGAACCATAACTCTATCTTGAGTATTTACTGAGTTATTGCCCTTTGTTACTTTTCCTTGTCCGGAGCATAACTTGAAAACTACTAGTTAGAATTTAATACAATTTCATACAATGATCAAGCACAACCAGAGAAAGTGCAGTGCACAAGAACCATGACTCTATCTTGTTCAGGTATACATGTAGGATTCTGTTGGTATTTTAGGTATAGATGTAGGATTCTGTTGGTATTTCAGGTATAGATGTAGGATTCTGTTGGTATTTCAGGTATAGATGTAGGATTCTGTTGGTATTTCAGGTATAGATGTAGGATTCTGTTGGTATTTATACCCCCAAAACGAAGTTTAGGGGGGTATATAGGAGTCACCCGGTGGTTGGTCGGTCGGTCGGTCGGTCGGGCGGTCTGTTGCATTTTCCTTGTCCGGAGCATAACTTGAAAACTACTGGTTGGAATTCAATACAACTTCATACAATGGTCAAGCACATTGAGAGGAAGTGCAGTGCACAAGAACCATAACTCCATCTTGAATAATTACAGAGTTATTGCCCTTTGTTACTTTTCCTTGCCCGGAGCAGAACTTGAAAACTACTGGTTGGAATTCGATACAACTTCATACAATGGTCAAGCACATTGAGAGGAAGTGCAGTGCACAAGAACCATAACTCCATCTTGACTAATTACGGAGTTATTGCCCTTTGTTACTTTTCCTTGTCCGGAGCATAACTTGAAAACTACTGGTTGGAATTCAATACAATTTCATATAATGATGAAGCACAATGAGAGGAAGTGCAGTGTACAAGAACCATAACTCTATCTAGAGTATTTACAGAGTTATTGCCCTTTGTTACTTTTCCTTGTCCGGAGCATTACTTGAAAACTACTGGTTGGAATTCAATACAACCTCATACAATGGTCAAGTACATTGAGAGGAAGTGCAGTGCACAGGAACCATAACTCTATCTTGACTCATTACAGAGTTATCGCCCTTTGTTACTTTTCCTTGTCCAGAGCATAATTCGAAAAGTACCAGTTGGAATTCAATACAACTTCATACAATGATGAAGCACAATGAGAGGAAGTGCAGTGCACAGGAACCATAACTCAATCTTGACTAATTACAGAGTTATTGCCCTTTGTTACTTTTCCTTGTCTGAAGCATTATTCGAAAACTTCTGGTTGGAATTCAATACAACTGCATACAATGGTCAAGCACAATGACAGGAAGTGCAGTGCGAAAGAACAATAACTCTATCTTGACTCATTTTAGAGTTATTGCCCTTTGTTACTTTTACTTGTCTGGAGCATTATTCGAAAACTATTGGTTGGAATTCAATACAACTTCATACAATGGTCAAGCATATTGAGAGGAAGTGCAGTGTACAAGAACCATAACTCTATCTTGACCAATTACAAAGTTATTGCCAAGAACAATATCTCTTTTTAGTTTGTTTGCAAGGTATTCTGTTACTACGAACTTTCTCAGTTTATAAAGCAAGTCTTTTGGGGGTATTAATCACATTTAGTGATAGCTCTAGTTTAGGTATAGATGTAGGATTCTGTTGGTATTTCAGGTATAGATCTAGGATTCTGTTGATATTTCAGATATAGATGTAGGATTCTGTTGATATTTCAGATATAGATGTAGGGTTCTGTTGGTATTTCAGATATAGATGTAGAATTCTGTTGGTATTTCAGGTATAGATGTACTGTTTAGAAGTAGAATTCTATTGGTATTTCAGGTATAGATGTAGGAGTCTGTTGGTATTTCAGGTATAGATGTAGGATTCTGTTGATATTTCAGGTATAGATGTAGGATTTTGTTGATATTTCAGATATAGATGTAGAATTATGTTGGTATTTCACGTATAGATGTACCTTTTAGAAGTAGAATTCTGTTGGTTTATCAGATATAGATGTAGGATTCTGTTGTTATTTCAGGTATAGATGTAGGGTTCAGGATTCGTAGAGAAGCTGCAAGAAAAGCAGGTGAAACATTGACAACAAAAAGCAGATTCTTCCTCGGAGAACGTAACTGTAGCCTTATGGAAGCTCTGGTTGAGAAAGGAAGATTAGGCAAAAAAGTTGGTATGTACTTAAAGCGTGAGCAAAATGTTATAGATAATTTTAATGAAATGGAGAAAAATTATTAACAGTGTGCTGTCACTTATAATGCAGTTGAAGTTTTATTCCCCCTTGCAAAGGTTGGCATATTAAAATTGCGCCATCCTTTTTTCATGTAACATGACATAAATGTTCAGCATATGAAGATGATGCATGCGTGCAAGACCCATGTCCCTACCTTAAAGGTCAAGGTCACACTTTAAAGTTTAAAGGTTACGAAATACGATATATGTGTCCGGGCTTTGTCATGCGTGAAGGGATTTTCAAATCATATGGCACAACTGTTAAGCACATGAAGACGACGTTGTGTGTAAGACCCAGGTCCTTACCTCAAAGGTCAAGGTCACACTTATAGTTTAAAGGTAATGGAATCCTGTATATATGCACACATTGGTGTCCAGACTGTAGCTCTGTCATGCATTGAAGGATTTTAAAATCACTTTGCACAAAACTAAATATTTGGCACATCAAGAAGATGTGTCGCTTGCTAGACCAACGACCCTACCTTAAAGGTCAAGATCACACTTAGAGTTTAGTGGTCCTCGCATCCTGTATACATGGTAACTCTGCCATGCATGGAAGGATTTTAAGATTGCATGTCATGCGCAAGTACTGGGTTCACACCTTGAAGGTCAAGGTAACAGACACTGCATTGCGGGCATTCGTCGCTTATGAGGGACAGCTCTTGTTAACATAATGGAATTAAGTTTCTAACTATCACTTTATTTACACCCCAAATGTTCTTAACATTATTCAAATTGTAAGTCTCACAGTCACTCCAGAGAATACTTAGCATCGTGTTTAGGGGCACTGCCCTGTTAAAATATCTGCATGTCATCACAGCATCTGAGCATGTATCATACTCTATACTTTTCCTCTTATCATACACATATTAAACAGTGGATATTTGAATCAAGCTCTCGGCTTTTATAAAACAGTCATTTTATGCCATGAATTTAGCAAGGGAGATCACTGGACTTTAGTGACTTGTCTTCTATACCTGAATTGTCTCCCTCTGAACATAAGCTCCTTGTTTATCTTCAATAAAACCTGGTACATGTATTAGATACAACAAATGTTTGAACGCCACCAAATGGAGTGGGGTTGAGATAAGTAGTCATGTTGGATTTAATGTATGGTGATTAACCAAACCTAATCTTTTTGCACTCTAATTTTGTATATGGCTGACCATTTGTTAATGTTTAATGCTAAAAAAGGATGATTCTACGTGTTGTCTATAGGCATTGTTCCTCTGTATGAATTATCAAATCATTGAAATAATATTTTTTTTCCTAAGTTTAGAATTCTAACATATAAATTTGCTTCAATTTATATTATTCTTGTACGAAAGAAAAAATATTTCAAAGATATAAATTAATTTGTTCCCACTAAATAAATAAAGTTAATTCTACTGCGGTGAGGTTTCGATCTCTGATCTCACGCGTGCCAAGCGGGGATACATACCACTGCGCTATCGAAGCATTGAGTTTCAGAACGTATAACCGTTATTCACCAATACAGACGTTTGTTTGGAATTGCGGTACAAATTTATGTAAACAAACGAATTTAACTTCCCAGACACTTTAAATAAGAAGTGGACACATCATAAACTTGGTAGTTTCGTAAAGTATATTCAAATATCTGTTAGTAGTCATTCGTTTAAAATCGGCTATTTCCGTAAAATTTAGACTGGTTCGCGATCTCAAATCAAAAGACCGCTTGTTACAAAAAGAACACACTGTGAAATCAATCTACAGTCTAAAAGTAGTTACGTCACCCCATGGAAATTTTACTTGCTGCATTCCAATATACACGCCACCTCCAGGTGGCGTGTAATAAAAGTATTAATTTAATTCATTTTATGGTAGTATTTTTTGTTTGCAATCTTGTGCTGGAGTTTGCTGTCTTGTGCAACAATTTGCTATCTAATTCTATAGTTTACTATCTTGTTCTAGAGGTTTCAGTCTTGTTCTAGAGTTTGAAGTCTGCAGTAGGCTCTATCTAAGCATGCAGCATTAAATTCTGTACCATAATACTATATCTGCAATTACAGGGAAGGGCTGGTACAAGTATGATGGTCCTCAAGGTAAACCGGTGGTGGATCCTGAAGTTACCCAACTAATAGAAGAACATTGTAGATCTCTGGGTATTGAGAGAAGAAAAATAGGTTCACAGGTAAATGCCTGCTTCAGGTTTCAGAGACTATCTTTAAAAAAAAGCAAAGTAGACATCTAGAAAGTCTCTCAGTAAGGGAGCTGGAGTTGGATATTTACATGTTGATGTCAAGGTACTGATGATACAAATAAGGAAAGAACACTAGGTTTATAAATTATGAAAATGCATGCTGCAGATAGAGCTGTCTAGCTATACAGAAGTGAAACAAAAGAACCACATCCTTAACAAGAATTGCAGACCCATCTTGACTGTAAGGCTTGGGGGTAGAAATATATGTGTAAAATTTTATATTATTTGTTCATTTTAAACTGACTTGTGTATATCAACCTTTAATTGTTTTCCAGGAAGTCATGGAAAGAATGCAGTATGCAATGATAAATGAAGGCTTTAAGATACTTGAAGAGGGAATTTGTTCAATGCCAGAGGAAATTGATATCATTTGGTATGAACTAAGAGTTATAAAGCACAGTTTCAGTTGAGATTGTTTATCATTTATTTATTTATTAAAGTCCCAGGATCACTTTGAATTTACTGATAGAGTAAAATAAATTTATTGATAGGATAATGATAGAATCCTGTTCTATTCACTCAAAAACAATGTGGACCTGTGCCATTCTTTCATATTCAAGTTGTTTCTTCAAGAAAAAGAGTAACCAGAAAGCCTTTATTTTTCACAATATTGAAAAAAATACAGCGCTATGTTTCTAACATGTACTTCAAAGTTAGGAATGGTTTTGGTGCAAATAAAGGTCATTTCTGTCAGTAAGACATCTTTCTTGATAAAGTAAGAGCTACTTGTAAATATGATCCTGGGACTTAAGTTCCAGTTAAGAACAAGGTGCTGTGCTAAAGCAGTTTATGAAAAGTTGATAGAGAAATTAAGTCAAGTGCTTACATTACTGTACAGATAAAATTCTAATATTTACAGGATCTATGGATTCAGCTGGCCAAAGTATATGGGAGGTCCAATGTACTACGCAAGCCAGGTTGGGCTGAAGAGAATATATGAAAAAATATGTTACTACCACAAGAAATATCGTAACATTACAAGTTACATGCATTGATGTACATGTAATTTGTTTATATATTGCACAGTGAGATTGGTGTGTTAGCACTCGCTGACACTAGATTTATTCTGAAATTCTGAATGCATCATTAAGTTTAGAGCAATAGCAAGCTGGTGCACTTACAGACTGCTCATGGATTTTGTCTTACCGTTTGATAAACAGTGTTGCAATGGTTTGTAACAGCTGTTACTGAATTCAGCCACCATGTTTTACTGATTTTTCCTTTTTCTTTCCATTCATGTTCAAAAGACAAATACATATATTGATTCCAGTTGATCCTAAAACTGTGGCAGTTGTAACGTAACATGCTGCAATTAATTGCCTTTGTCATGAACAACATAAGATAAACACATTATATGAAGATACCTAACGCCATGAAATTCTTAGAAATACATGTGTTTACTCATTATTTTGGTCAGTTTTTAGTTTTATTGATTAATCTATTAGCTCACAAAGTGGTCAATCTGAGCTGTTATTGTGATCATCACCTGTCTGTCACCTGTCTGTCTGTCCACAAATATCTTCTAAACACTCTAGAGGCCAAATTTTGTACCAAAGTATCATGAAATTTGGTCAGAATAATTGTCTTGATGAGGGCTAGGCAGAGATTGAAACTGGAAAATTAGCTCATTTGGTCAAAATTTAATAAATTATTTTGTACCAAATCATTGTAAATGTTGTTGTGATTGTTTGTCTAAATGAACTGTTAATTGATCTTTATACTGGGTCAAGTGGAATGAAATGGCTAGGTCATCTGGTCAAATCATTGAAACATCTTTGAAAACACTCCAGATGCCACACTATCAGCCAGTTATCATGAAATTTTGTACAAATGCTTGAATTGATATACTGTAGATTTAGGTTGAAACTGGTTCCCATTGGATCAAACACTTATGTTGCCTCTGGAGTGTTCACATTGTTTAGCAATAATTTGACAAAGTGACCTGGTTTTTCAACCAACAAGACATTGATTTTACCTCAATCTACAATTTATCTAGACACAATCTGACTAATAATCACCATAATTTGATACAAAATGTGACTTTTGGAGACTTCATAAAATGTCTAAATATTATGACCAACTGACCTAGTTTTCGACCCCACGTGATCCAATTTGAACTTGACCTAAAACTTTACTAAGTCCAACAAGTCTAAATGACTTACATAAAAATTAGGACTGCTTTTCTTGTACAGCTTTTCCACAAGATCGTAACTTATGTGTTATGTGGTTTAGAAAAATAATAGAACATGTCACCAGGTTAAACTATATAAACCTTTTAGAGGCCACATTTTATACAGAAACATCATAAAATTGGTCAGAATATTTTTCGCAATGAAATATAGGTAACATTTGAAACTTTTTTGAAGTGAGGTTAAAACTCAGGTAATAAGTGGTAAGTCAAATCATTGGTAAACCTTGTGATCATTAGGCAGTATATTTTATTGAGAAAAATCAATTGTAAGCAACTTGGATAAGAATTTTTATTAATATCTGTGTTTTTTTTCTCTTTTATTAATCCTGCCAGTGATTTGTAGGTCAATCATGGGGACCAATGAGATCTGTGAGTGTGATTGACCTAGCAATCCTGCCAGTCTGATCTGTGTGCCATATGTACTCTGTTTCCTCGGGATACATTACTTCTTATATTCATCTGTTGGTTTTAGTTAGTTTCATTTATCTTTATAGAACAATGTCTGTTACTGTTACTGATTATTCCTCTGTCTTTTTTTTCAGCATACAGCATGCATTGGGTACCAAGCAGTTTACTAGCAAAACTCAGTAAGAATGATGTGCCATTTAACAAATGGGGGCAAGCAGTAGAAGGGAGCAAACTCTAGACTTAATCAAGCATTATTATAGACTTTACACTGTTCTTAATGAAGATGCAGCCATGCAAAAAATTTAATAAAATCAAACATAGAAGGTCATTGTTAATTTAAAAAGCTCATGATTGAATTTATTGAAGAATGCACATATCACGAATTTATGTACACAAGTATATAGGTGTTGTGAAAATGTCTGGAGGTCTTGTGGTATAGTATTACAGAAAGATATAATGATGGAATAGCAAGGCATTTGTCTTTTCTCTTAGTAGTACTTTTAATTTTGTCCTGTCGTGAATAAACAGAATTAGGAAGACTGACATGCTCGGCATAGAAAAACAGTGGCATTTGTAGAAAGATGTTTATTGTCAGTTACAAAGGTTGTACTGTAGCTACATCTACTCCAGTGATCATTTCAGATGCAGATTTTTTTATCATTTTATATAAATACCTTTCTAAAGTAATGTTTTATAAGCAGATATGTGATGCATACTTTAAATTATTTGTTTATATTCATGATTTATTGCTGAATATCCCAATTAAAATGTTAATTGGTAGTTGAATATTTTAAATATTCATATTCTACAGAAATAAATATACATGGAAAATCAATGTTTCATATCTTATTTGCAACCATGTAGTGAGTTTAGGAAAGACATCTAGATAGTCTACATCTATTGCCTTAATACAGTCATACAAAACCTGTTGATACCTACTTTTGTTTATCGTTGACACTTTCCCACAAATAAAACAAATTAACATTATAAATTTTGCAAATGGCCTTTAAGTGACAGACAGTTTATTTGTATGATATTTAAATTACAGCTGGCTTTTTGCCATGGTAACGATTTTGCTACAGATGAAATAAAGAGATTATGTAAAATCAACTCTATGAGTCATATGTAGTGTAACAGGCTTGGTTTGTTTATTGATATTCACATGACACTTATGCTTACACACTTTATATATACTCTGATGAAATGATCTTAACAGAATTGTCACGGGCTGATCCTATGTAGTAGCCAAATAGTCTCTAGTCAAAAATAGATTTCCACTATGTCAATTTACTATGTATTTAATTACAATATACACGCCGTGTCTATAGGTCCGAGATTTTATATAAAAACAGACAAGTTTCAAAATCGGCAGAAGATGATAACTTCTGTGATACATAATGTAATTTGATCCAAACAGGATTAATAAGAGTATCTCATTTCATGTAAAATTTATTTTGTTCACAAATATGCTCTTCTGTTGAAGGACATAAAGAATATCTATCTAAAAAAAAAGAAAGAAAAAGAGCTGTTCCTCACAAGTGTCAAATGCCCCCGAAAGAGGTGTCTCACAATTTGTGTCCTCTCCTTGTGCCCAATAATTGTGCCATGTAATTTCAAAATCCTTCCATGCATGACAGAGTTACCATGCATACAGAATTCCTTTACTTTTAAATATTAAATGTGACCTTGGCCTTTGAGGTAGGGACGTGGTTCTTGCACACAACAAACACATTGTCTTGATATGTGCTGAACATTTGTGCCAAGTTATTTTTAAATCAATCAATGCATGACAAAGTTACATTCCGGACACAAATGTATGCATATAAACAGGATTCCATTACCTATACACTCTAAGTGTGACATTGACCTTTGAGGTAGGGACGTGGGTCTTGCACGTGACACGTCGGTGATGTGATAGACATTTGTGCCAAATTATTTTAAAATCCTTCAATGCATGACAAAGCTACAGCCCGGACACGAAAGCGTGCATGTATAGAGGACTCCATTACCTTCAAACATGGGTCTTGCATGCGACACACCTTCATGTGCTGAGCATTTGTGCCAAGAATCATCAAAAAAAAACCCCCCAAAAAAATGTAAGGGCGGACGCACAGACGGACAGACAGACGGACGGTGCGATTGTAATATGCCACCCTTCGGGGGCATAAAAAAGAGTATCTCAATTTTTTGTCTTTTGCAGTTGTCACATTATTAAACCCTAACTTTGACCTTGACCTTGATGGTAGGCATGTAGGTCTTGCAGGCGACAGTCTTGATCTACTGAATATGTGTGTAAGTTATTCCGAAATCATTCAATACAGGACAAAGTTACAATCCGACACGACACGAATGAGTACATATAAACAGTATTCCATTACCTTTGGGAGATTACTTTGAGAATAGAAAATAAGTATTTGATGATATTTTTATATAATGTTAAATTTTGATTATGCATGATAGCATTTTCGTAAGCGTTACCCATCGTTTTGGTCCTTCTACACTTTATCTGTGGAACTCTTACATTACATTACATTACATTACATTACATGGAGCAGTTTCGGACAAGTTTGATACTACGTCATCTGTGTTTAAAAGCTCGGTCAGTTGTGAGAAAACCCTCGTAGACACTTGAACGGGATTTTTTTCAGGAAATTTGGTCAGAATGTTTGTCTGGTTGCAACGGTAGAAATCGGACAGTCAGTTTGATTAGGTTATTTTAAGTATCGATTTATTTAAAAATGCTTCATGTATTTAGTTTTAGCTTCACGGTACGGAATGGCCGTGTGTAGCTATATGGTTAGGGGACAGCTGCTGCATAAATATTCAATATTCTAGACTTGTAGTTGGTTATTGACGACACACTGTGACACTGTAGAGAACACGAGTAAGCGAGGCGTGGTTCATGGTATACAGTAGGTAGAGGTAGAACTAACTTTAGTGTGTTATAAGTAGCTCTAGACAGATGTTTCAACATTTACAAGCCGATGTCCTTTTTTTCCAGTCGTTTTCATTGCTCGATTATCCCGACGTGCTGTTTAGTGTCTATGACATTAGCTCCTAACTTCAGTTTTGCATTGGCGGATATTAGCCCCATCAAAGTTTAAAATTTAAGCCAGAAATACAAAGAAAAGTTCAAATGAATAATCAGTTTATTCTAGTTATTTATTTTGTCAAGGTAGTTGGCCATAATTATTACGTTACCGTATTCAGAAAGATAATTTAATGGAGGGGCTGAAATCAAAGCTTATTCTAGTACACGTATATGCTGTCAACGAATATAAACAATACATTATGAATAGGTTTCAGCGCCTTTAACATGAGTAATACCATAGCCGTGTAATACATAGACCATACCAATTGTACCACATTTTCCAGTCACCTAATGGTGTCTTAACTTTCTATGCATGGCGATCGGAAACAACTACTGCGTTGTGGTATTATTTAATTGAACAAAGTACACTAAATGAGTAAATGAAAATAAAACTAGAAACGAGATAAGCAACACGTATGTCGTCTTCCGAAATAAGACATGTAAACCAGCTTCACACTTAAACAAACAATTCTAATTAACACTAAATGTATTTAAATTACACATAACTTTAGAATCACCAAGTCAAAAGTTTTGCAAGTTTTTTCTTCTAGTTATGTTTGCGGCGCTTGTAAACTTTCGCTTATGCTCAACGTAAAACATAACGTCGCCTTTTCAGTCTCTATATAACAGCATATATAAGCTGCGGCGAGTAACCTTCGCCATTCTCCATTGCTCACTAGGACTGATTAAGTCACTGTGAGAAACGTTTAATCAATCAGAATTTCTGTGTTTTTCCTCTTTTACCGAGAAAGTACAGTCAGGAGGACAAGCCATCAAAATGGTGAGTTTTTCAGCTTTTCTGTTTTCATTCAAATTAAAAATAGTTTCTCTATCTTAGGGCCCTTGATAAGTTTGACCAAGTAACATCATAAATGTTGCTTTGCTCCTACCAATCCCTCTTCAGTCTGTTAAAATTTGTAGTAAAAAAGTCGAACTTCGATAATAATAACTCTTGTTATGCCACAGTCGCAGTCTTAAAGAGATATGTAGCATTTTATTTTGTCTTGGCCTGCGGTTACAGTAGTCAAATATGTAGTAGACTGGTCAGGGTTAATATTCCAGTCGCATCTTAAGTCCAAAAACTTTAATTTTTATAATTCTCTCAAAAGTGAATGATTTTGTGTAATTTCATCATCATTATAGAAAATGGTCATGGAAGATTTAACAAATGTTCAACATGCTGCAATGCACATTCTCCTTTTTAAAGGAAATTGTTGATTTTAAGGAAAATCTTAAGATTTGACTTAAGATGCTACTGGAATGTGGCCCCAGCAGGTCATCTTGTATCTCTATGCTGTCTATCTGTACTGAAAGTGCAGCTTATTATTCAATGTATGTGTCGTTCTTAAAATTTCATTAAACTATGCTTCAACTATATATAGTTGCATATTTGCAATAAAGCTGTCATTTACTTTATGCACGTAAGAGATAGTCTGCCCTAATATATAAATTACTGAATTGTTTTAATCGCAAATGTAGATAAACAATCTTGTGTATCCAAGCTTAAAATAGTCTCGTTTATACAAAACTTGTTTCAGAATCTGCTTCAATATACAACATTAAAATTATTCATAGCGCACCAGGTATTTTGTTTGTTTTTGTATCTTCACTCGAGTGGTAATGCGGAACACTTCCGAGTCGCACATCCGGTATCTAGTCTGCGTAATGAAAGTTAATTTAACTTCAGTGTAAGTAAATTATAGCAAAGACGATTTCTATAGCAGTTCCTTATTTCCTCACAGTAAACTATTTTTTTCCTATTTAGCGTGAATGCATCAGTGTACACGTTGGTCAAGCCGGGGTCCAGATTGGTAATGCATGCTGGGAGTTGTACTGCCTGGAGCACGGGATCCAGCCAGATGGCCAGATGCCATCAGATACCACTGTAGGCAAAGGCGACGACTCTTTCAACACCTTTTTCAGTGAAACAGGCTCGGGCAAGCATGTTCCAAGGGCCATTTTTGTGGACCTTGAACCGACAGTTATAGGTAAGAAGTGAACTGGTACTTCTGTTTCTAGCAACTATATTTAGTACTAAAACGTCTTGATTAAATAGCAGCATGCATAAAGCATCTAGAATTTTCAAATTCTTAACATTCTTTTTCAAGATGAACACATCTGTATTATTTCATTTCAACTTAGGACGTGTAGATGTTTTGATAAATTACATCACTGTAATAATCCTTTTCGTCCCTATGACGACGTTTGTCAAATTAAAATAAAGTATGTTGTACCTGGTTATTTTGTACTTTTTCAGACGAGGTTCGAACCGGTACTTACAGACATCTGTTCCATCCAGAACAGATGATATCTGGTAAAGAGGATGCCGCCAACAACTACGCCCGCGGCCACTACACCGTCGGCAAGGAACATATTGATAATGTACTAGACCGGATGCGCAAATTGGCGGACGCCTGTAGTGGTCTTCAGGGGTTTTTGATCTTCCACAGTTTTGGTGGTGGAACTGGCTCGGGGTTCTCCTCACTGTTGATGGAGAGACTCAGTGTTGACTACGGCAAAAAGTCCAAGTTGGAGTTCGCCATCTACCCAGCTCCTCAAGTGGCCACTGCTGTTGTCGAACCATACAACGCTATCTTGACAACCCATACAACGCTTGAACATTCAGACTGTGCCTTTATGGTTGACAACGAAGCTATTTACGATATTTGCCGGCGTAACCTTGACATCGAGCGTCCATCATACACCAACTTGAATCGTTTGATTAGTCAAATTGTCTCCTCTATCACTGCCTCTCTGCGTTTTGACGGAGCTCTAAATGTCGACCTAACGGAGTTCCAGACTAACTTGGTGCCTTACCCACGTATCCATTTCCCACTTGCTACCTATGCCCCAGTCGTTTCTGCCGAAAAAGCTTACCACGAACAACTGTCGGTCGCCGAGATCACCACTGCGTGTTTTGAACCTGCGAACCAACTTGTCAAGTGTGACCCTCGCCATGGAAAATATATGGCCTGCTGCCTTCTGTACCGTGGTGACGTGGTACCAAAAGACGTCAACGCCGCCATTGCTTCCATCAAAACCAAGAGAACTATCCAGTTTGTTGACTGGTGCCCAACTGGGTTCAAGGTTGGCATCAACTACCAGCCGCCTACTGTAGTTCCTGGTGGAGATCTGGCAAAGGTACAGCGCGCTGTCTGTATGCTGAGTAATACAACAGCTATCGCCGAGGCCTGGGCCCGGTTGGATCACAAGTTTGATCTGATGTACGCAAAGAGAGCATTTGTGCATTGGTACGTTGGTGAGGGTATGGAAGAAGGCGAGTTTTCCGAGGCCCGGGAAGACCTTGCAGCACTCGAGAAGGATTACGAGGAGGTTGGCGTCGATACCGCCGCAGAAGGTGATGACGATCCAGATGAATATTAAGGAAAAGGAAGAAACAAAAACTATTTCAAATACACTTTTAAAACTGCATTTTCTTTGACTTGTCAGAGACATTTTAAAAATAACTCTTCCTGTACTGTCTCGGAAAATTGAATAAATGTTAGGCTTTAACTTTAAGACAAACGCAGGAATACTTGTAAAATATGTTAGAATTTGATAAGCGCGCTTGGTTAATTTATTAAATCGCTGTCAGTGATTTATTTTTCTTGTTTTAGAAGAACATTTATTTCATTTGCATATCATTATCATATGGTACATTCTAATGTTTTGTTGGAGGCGATGACAGTGAAGGTGCCGTGTTTGTCATTGTCTTAAAACAACTTTTTAACCTACCATGTCCGTGTCTGTGTTGTTTTCCCCATACTCCTACCGTAATGCGCAAAGTAAAGTCCTAAAATTGGACACCCTGATGGTTTACAGATGTGTTAAACTCAGTCATAGTGTTAATATTTGCTCCTGTACAATATTTAAAAAATAAAAGCAGTCCATCGTCATAATTATTTCAAATACACAAAAATCATCGAAAAAATAATCGTGTTTTGGTTAACAAGTCTGAGACACTAAAAATGCCGTTGAAGTAATAAGGCAGTGACGGATAGATGAATCACGGTGGTTTTATGGTTATACATGTATATTGAAAAAGTGTTTAGAAACTGAAACGATATGTTCAGTATAAAATAATGTTGCCGTAACTCCAGTGTTACAAAGAATATCAATCTGAAACTTGCAGAGCAACGTTTCCTTATGGTACTAAACTTTTCAATTAAGTTTTATACAAATACTTCTACATTCTAATCATTTCGTAGATATTCCTCCAGACGTACATTTAAAAAGAAGTTAAAGGCAATAACAGAGGCGAATGTGACGGAACTTCGCGTGCACTTCTACTAAATTAAGTTTCATTAAATTACACCAAACAGTTATGGACAGCCGAACAACTAAACATGCTAAATATCTAAGCTCTAGGTATTGTGTTTTCGAAGAAGATTTTAAAGTTCTCCCTATACAAGCAATATATTTTTGACCTCCATGCAGGGTCAATTTTGTCCAGGGGATCATAATTTAATAATCATGGTAGAGGTCCGCTAAGCAATAGTACTTGCTAATTATCTAAGCTCTAGGCATTGCTGTTTAAGAGAAGAATATTTTAAAAGCTTATTCAAAATAAGCCTATGTAAAGTGAAGCTTTTTCAATATAAGCCTATGTAAAGTGAAGTGACTCCCAGGCGGGGTCAATTTTGACCTGGGGTCATGATTTGAAAAACTTTGGTAGAACTTCAGCAATGCTACATCAAAATATCTTAGGTATACGTAGTTTGGTCTATGTGGTTTGGGAGAAGAAAAAAAGACCCGGACGGGCAAAAAAACACAAATGGGCGTTATTTAGCACTGTAACACCAGCCAAGGCGTGGGTGGGCAAACAAGTAGGCTGAAGTTAGCACACCAACCACTCCAGATCAACCCAAAATGGGCGGGCCAACGAACTCAACTAGGCGTAAGTTAGCACACCACTCATTCTAGGTATCCAACTGCTTGATGAAACTCCAGAACTATGTCAGGAGAAGGGATACCATCCCCACTGCCCAACAGCATTCCCAGAGTACACACCACTTCATAACTTATCTACGATCTTTCCAGGCCCACTGGCAAAGAGAAATTTAGAATCCCAAGAGTAGGTCACCCATCCACGCGGTCAATACGACCTAGATGTGAATGGCCTGACAGGTCCGAATCGTGGTAAGTAAGGATGCCCCCCCCCACCCCCCACCAGAACAGTCACTGTAAGGGAGGTCTTCTGTCTTGTAGCCGTCTGCTGCCGTCGTGCTGCGTCGGTTGTTGTTCCCCTGCCACGGCCGGCACACGTCATCGGCACACGGGGATTCTATAGGTTGGTGGCCATCACGCACCGTGCGTCTTCGTTGCTGTGATGAACAATTGGCCTTTGTCGGTGTCACTCCCCTCGTCGTTAGCTGAGGCACCGACAGCCGCCGGACTGAGTTTGTACCGAAGTCCTGGTTTGACCGAAGTCATGTTATATCCGTCGAGACCCCACTCCTGCTCTACGATGTGCACGCTACCAGGGGCTGAGGGGAGTTGTAAAATAATTTCACATTTGGGTGACCCTTTTATACACCAGTAAACTTCTAGTATAAGTTTATCTTGTTAAATAAATAAATAAAAAAACACGCTCGCATACAATAACAGTACATACTGTAAAAACATTAATTGTGACATAGCGTCTAGTTGAGATTGATTTTGTTTACAGACTGAGACCATAGATTCGATAGACAGGCCTTACTTGTATGGTGTCGGTCAAAAGCTATACATAGCTTGTATTACATGTTTAATACTTTTCTGACAATAAATTAATATTGTATTGCATTGCATGGTCATCTTTCACTTGGGCTTGGCGCTGACAGGCTGTAGAGATGTGGAGCCGCAGTGGTAGCGCGTTCGCATCAGGATCGAAGGGCCCCGGGTTCGAGCCCTACCATCGCCATGTCGGTAGTGTCCTTAGGCAAGATACAAATAATTCCACATTACCTCTCTCTCTCTTCGAGGTTGATTCCATTTGGAATGAGTCTCGAGAGCGATTAATAGAGTTGTAAGAACTAGTTTCACAATAATTATTGAGAATTAATAAATTAGTACAGTCGACTCTCGTTATCTCGACTTCTTTGGGACCAATGAAAATAAGTCGAGATATCGAAAATCGAGATAACCGAAGTTGGATCAAATTCCACTCATTAAAGAATTATGCACAGCTCTTCTTCGCCTTTTAGGATGAAACGGATTTGACAGTGCCGAAAGCCTTGGAATCGGAAACAATCTATAGACAAGGACAGGTCCGAAGACAAAGTCTGTTGTTCAGATAGTTAAGGTACGTTAAACTTGCACATGTTGGATAAGCAGCATATTTGCTTATTAGAGGGTGTCCAATATATAGCCCAAAATATTAATTTTGTCTCATTAACTATTCAGTATGGCCACAAAGCATCCTTATCTAGAACAGCCACACTGCTAAATAATCGATCAGTGTAGATGAAGATCAGACTGCCTACATAAGGGTCTATCTTAAATAATTTCTGAATTACCTTCCCTTAGATTATCAAAAAATACCAGGGGAATATCTTGGAAATTATTGAATATTGTCAATTTAACATTGGCGCAGTTAAAACAATGTTGGGAATCCTTGTTCATTTACTGACATAGTTTTTTCTTGGTAAGCATTCTTATAGTCGAGAAGGTTTCTGAAGGATACCTCTTGTTATTTATTAGTATATCTCTCAGTTTGAAAGTGAGAAGGTGGAGTGGCTTCTTTCTTCAGCCAACAAGTCCGCACAAAAGTTGATTGCCGTCAACAAGGAGAAGATAGTTAACATTGCTATTGTGTGCGAAAGTGTGTAACTTGATACTGCAGAAACAGTAGAGGTCATGCTGGTTCTGCTGGGGATGTATTACCTCAGAGACTTGGACTATCTCACGGTATTCTCGCAGGCGCTGGTTATTTTTGCAGCAGACAGTTTTTCAACAACAATATGAGGACAAATGAAATATCTTTACTTAAAGAAGGTTTACACATAAACACGGTCCCCTCAAAACATAACCTTATTCACAACGTGGCCTGCTAGAAAAGAAACAAAAAGGCAAAAAAAGGTAAACGAACAACATTATTTTATGCAAATGACAAGCACTCGTCAACCTCAAAAGTGAAAATTATCAATTATACAGAACAAATAGCTAAACGTAGCACATGATTCTTGAAATGGTAGTAACTGCTGCTGTTTGAACGCTAACAGCGCGCTCGACTTTTTAGTGCTTGCCTATAAAACAAAACTTTGACAGGTAAGGGCACACAAGACTTTAAATAGGAATTTCTAAGTACAAATTAAGAAACATTTTCACAGAGTTATCTTCTCTTGCTTACAGATAGGTCTCATGATGGTACATAAGTACTCCAACTTTCAAAGTAATATCTCCAATGGTTAAGTCAACAAGTGGACAAGAATGAAAATTTTAACTGAGTTTCTAAGTCAAAAAGGGCCATAATTCAAATAAAATCCTTGACAGAATTACCTTCTCCTGCCAATGTTTTGGGACCATGATGCTTTACAATTATTCCAACTTTCAAATTAATATCTCAAGCAGTTTAGTCAAAAAGATGGAGGTTATGATGGTAAACAGGTATGGTAAGTTTTAAAGCCATACCTCTAATACTTTTGAAATAAAGTGGGGTGGTACGAAAAACTTAACCAAGGTTTGACACCAACGCCGACGCCGACGCCGACGCCGGGGCGAGTAGGATAGCTCCCATTATACTAAATATGCATTATAAAATGTATTTTTCATTTCATCTGACAAGTAATAGATAATACGTTTCAACAGAGCTATTTTGGAGTTTAGTTTATTACATACTTGAGATATTTGGAATGCCCATGAAAGTGTGTCAATTAATACACCTAGTAATTTAGACACCCCAACGTTTTCAATGGCGACAATTTCTATTGATAAACGTAACTCACGAGTATGTTTTATTTTGTAGTCATCAACATGCATTAGATTTGCACGGGTGCAGTGACATATTATTTAATTTACACCAGCCATCGACTTCGTTCAAGTTGTCTTGAAGTACGTTTTCAATATCGTTTATGTTATAATCAGATTTGTGGACTGTAGAGTCGTCAGCGTTCAAGTCAATTTTTATTGAATTTGAAGAAAGGGCTACATCGTTTATAAAAATATAGAAATAATAGGTATAGAAATAAGAGCGGTCCTAAAATTGAGCCTTGAGGAACACCGGAATGAACGGATAACTTTTCCGAATAAGCATTATTTATTTTTATTTTTTGAGTTCTACCGCTAAGATAAGATTCAAAGAATTTAATTGCGCTATTTGAAAAATGGTATAATTTCAATTTATGTAACAAAATCTGATGATCAACAAGGTCAAATGCTTTTCGTAAATCTAGGAAAACTGCACCTATACATATTTACCAGAGTCGATACCTTTTAGCCAGGTGTCAACTATTCGGGTGAGAGCAGTATGACAGGAGTGTTGTTGGCGGAATCCGGATTGAGTTTGAAGTAAAATGTTGGTGTTTTTGAAAAATGTATGTAATTGTTTTGCGATATGACGTTCAAATATTTTTGAGATGGTTGATAGTATAGATATTGGTCTGTAATTGCAAGAATTTTCCAAAATACATAATTTCATACAGTTTCTGAAACTGATGACTGCAGAGATTAAAAAAATGAGGTTTATCAATACTGACTCACAAATGATCATGGGATATAAACGGAATGTAAAATTTAAGTCCAAAGATTTTAAACTGAGGGAAATTTATAAATGTTAAATATATGAGAAATGTGATTTCTAACTGTGTCCATTTGGTGCCATTTTCATCGTGTGTTTGCTTTTTATGTTGTTTTTTTTTTTTAATTTTTTTTTTTTTTTGTATATTTTTTTTTTTTTTTTTTTTTTTTTTGTGTGTGTGTGTGTGTGTGTGGGGGGGGGGGGGGGGGGCACTTCTGGGTGCTTTGGGGCCGTTTTTGGAACCCCCCTTTTTTACTCATTCCCCGTTTATATTAGTTTTGTTTCTTGTCCATTGGTCCATTTTTACATACTTGAAAGGTATAGATAATAGCTGAAAGAAATAAATTGACTTATTTCGAACTGTTAACGGTGAGGTTAGAAAATAGATAGGGAGATATGCAAATCCTACGATGCAAGCTAGATTAGATTTCTGCCTTATTACAGATTATTTGTAACTAGCTCTTTACTTTTGTAATTTCTTTAAAATTACATAAATATATAAATAAATGTTTTTTTTATCACTCAGGTAACCCGGGGAAGGGAGGGGTTGGGGGAGGTATAAATTTACTGAATTTGCTTGTCTTCCTTTTTAGCTCGACTTTTCGAAGAAAGGGGAGCTATCCAACTCGCCTCGGCGTTGGTTTCACACCTTTGTTAAGTTTTTCATACCACTCCAATTTATTTTAAAACCATTAGAGGTAATGCTTTGAAACTTACAATACGTGTTAATCATCATAGCCTCCATCAGCACTGTTGAGACAAGAGTACAAAACTGTTAAGGTTTTTGCCAGAATTATGGCCCTTTTTGACTTAGGAAGTGCATTGAACTCAGTTAAGTTTTTCGTACCATCCCACTTTATTTCAAAACCATTACAGATATTGCTTTGAAACTTATCATACATATTTACCATCATTACTTCCATCCACAGAAGAAAAAAAACATAACTATGTGAAGGGTTTTGTCAGAATTATGGCCCTTTTGTGACTTAGAAAATACATTGAATATGGGTAAAATCCACTCATTGAAAAAACCCTTTGAGATATTGCTGCGAAACATGGAATACTTGTTTGCATCATTACCCCCATCTGTAGGCAAGAGAAGGTAACTCTGTCAATGAATGTTTTAAAATTAAGGCTCTTTATTGACTTAGAATCTCGGTTTAGTTTTTTGTACCAGTCCACGTTTTGACTGAATTGTTTGAGATTTTACTATAAATGTTGGAATGCTCATTTACCATCATGATCCTCAAATGTACACAGGAAATTATAACTCTGTCAAGGATTTCATTTGAATTTTAGCTCTTTTTCGACTTAGAAACTCGGTTAATTTTCATTCTTGTCCACTAGTTGACTTAACCATTTGAGATATATTTGTTTTTATACTGAAGCATATTTAAATGTAATCGTTCTTTGTGTTGTTCAGTTTGTATTTCTGTTTTAAAAAGATGCTACTCTATCTGTGATAACTGATCTAGTCATTTATAACATTAATTAATAAATGTTTTGTTTTAGAAGTAGTTTTCGCTTCTTTGTTATCAGTCCAAAATTGACTATGGTGGAATAAAATTGAAACATGTGATATGTTTATATATATAGATTTTGGGTGTTGTAGTTTGAAACGCCTAACGTGTTTACATTACGTGTTCATGTGTTTCGAAAGTGTAACAGAGAAAGTGTTCTGCTTTGAAATGTGTTACTTGTTTCATTTGGAACACATGAACGCGTTCCAAGTTGGAACGCTAGTGTTTCATCGAAAATAGTGTGTGTTTCAAAAGTGACGCGTAAAAAGGTTGTTTATGCGAGGCCCAGTCGGGTGCATATTATTCAATTAATTAGGCGCTGTAGTTTTATTTTTTTGTACTGGTCACACGTACATTTTGAATTTAGGCATCCTCCCTATTCTGTTGTGCCGTTTCATGACCGGCTTTACCACCGGATACTCTCGTCACTTGTTGTGTGAGTTAACTCCCTTGATTTTATTGTGCCATATGTTGTAGATTTGTCACGTAGACATTTTTTGAAAGTTTTTCACTGCGAAACTTATTTTTTCAATATAAATAAGGCCTCCCGAGGTTCCCCACAGAGTAAGTTTCATATAAGAAACAGTCAATATTTGATGACATATAATATTAGCAATTATTTCTACGCGTACAGTTGTTTGTCTGATAATTCAGTTGTCCCGTCAAGGCCTCCCGTGCTAAGGATTTATGTTGCCGGTTCGTCACCGAGGTTTTTAACCATAGTTTCACCCCCTGAAAGTACACCCTAATAGACAAAGTTCTCCCAGTAAAATGGTTACTAGATAGATTGTGATTACATGTTAAAAACCTATCCGACCGTATTGAATTTGTCAAGTATTCCTTCCAATGTTTAGTGATAGATTGTGTTCGAAATCTGTATCTATGGGAGGTAATAATGTTGGTTTAACAGTAACAGTAGCCATTGAATTATCTCCCTGGAGATGTTTGACCACCCCCCGACCCCCCAACCCCAACATTTTTTGATGATTGTTATTTAAAACCTATCCAGGGTTCAAATTTAGACACGTATTCCTTCCATGTTAATAATCGAGTGGAAATCTGTTTATGGGAGTAGCAAGTTGGTTAACTGTAAAGTACTGTATCCTGCATCTTTTAGCGAGTTCAATGAAAATGCCAGCCAAATCATTTGAAATGTCATAAGATCTTACCCCGTCGTGACAGTGTAAAATCTGACTGTAAATAAACAAAGTTAAAAATATTGGGCATGAAAATGTAGTTTTCGGTCGTATCTGGGCCGATAACAAGTCCTAATTAAATAGATTTTCACTCCGTCATATCACATTGTGTCTTTTTGTGTGTTTTCGATACTTTACTGTCCAAGCCGAAGATACGCTAAATGGTAAATGACTATATATGGAAATGTTGAAATGTCACTGTGTGATTGGTTAATAAATTTAGAAACTTACAAATTAGACTACAGGATTTCCTCCAAAACATATTAATGGTTGACATTTCATACATTTGCAATAAAATGTCGGAGAAAATAACAAGTGTCTTGAAACGATCGAATCACTGTACTGAGTATTGCCTCAAAAATGAGAAAAAAAAAGTTTGAAACTGAAACTGTATTTTTGTTATCAGTTCAAGGATGAATCAGTGACTGTAGATGTTTTGACATTGTTAACAGTTAATTAGTTTATTCTTTGCTCAATTTAACTTAGTCATTTGTCTCACATAGTCTATATGAATTATAGTATTACAGTGCTTGGCATGTTTCTAAAGTTAATAAAAATCTTTGTTTGAAATATGTTTTAGCTAAGTAGTTTTTTTATTTAGCTAGTGAACTATAAAACCACTAGCTAAATTCAGTGTGTGTGTGTGTGTGGGGGTGGGTTTTTTGGGGGGGGGGGGGGGGGTAGCTTGAGTTTGTATAGAAAAAAGATAAATTTTGATACCCTGAAATATTCTGGCAAACTTTCGATGAAACGTTGAATAAAAAATAGCCGGACATTCCAACTGGCAAGGTCCAAACATTTGCCGGACCGAAAAACAAATCTGCCAGGACCGAAAATCAGAAAGCAAAGTTTACAGTAATGAATATTAGTTTACGGGAAGTTCATCAATTACTTTTTGATGAATTTGGTTTATCTAAAACTTTTAAATGTTAAACATTCAACTCTCATAATATTTTCCATACTATATTTTTTTCAATGGGCCCCGCCGGCCGAGCCCATTTTTCCTTTCTAAGTTCCCAGGTTCTGACATAATTCCCCCATTCATGAAATGCAAGGACTCCATTTTGACACAGGGTCGATCCAGAACTAATTTTCGACCCAATTGAATATATGCCAAAGCAGTCGGTCCATGAGTTCGAATTAAAAATGAGACATTTATGCAACGTTTGGTCTTGATTCGATCCCCCCCCCCAAGGTTCGCAAGACCATCTGTTTGGTATCAAGTCAGAGCTGAAATTTTATGAATAATTATGTAAAAACTGATTTTACAATCTTGAGTTGAGCTTATGATTAGAATAACTTGGAGCAGATTCTGAGATATTTTCGCGGCAAAGTGTATTCACAGGAAGTTGAATTTTGTCAAAAATTAAAATGTTCAATACTCGGTACTCTTGAAATCAAAAAAATCCGTCCCTCTATACAAGGTCTTTCAAATAGTATGGCCCAAAGAAAGGCTTTCCCTCTATAAACGTCTTATGGGACTTGATAATCTTGTCGATTCAGATTATTCAGATTTTAACCTGGAAAGCGATTACCACACCGTGTACTTTTAAGTCAGGCGACTTGCTTATTGAAGTTAACCGGTATCATTTACAGCTCCGATATGGTTGGTATCGCGCAAAACAAAATGAAACCCGTCATTTTGTCATTTAAATACCAATTTTAATTTACAAAATGGTATAATTCCCGGAAAGCTGAGATTAAATTGCTCCTGTAAAACTGTGGAAAGTGTTAATGAACCTTTGATATATAATACCAACTTGCCTTATTTTTTGAAACGCCATTATGGCTTAATATATCACGGTCCATGCCATGTTACCGTTAGCTTCCGTTTCACATGTTTCGACTTTTACTTTTAGCGATGGATGGTAAGTTTGAACTCATGACGATATTAGGTCTTAAAAAACTGTAGTTATTATGTTATTCAATAAAATATTACGAAAATCTAATTCATAACCCAAATCAATGAAATATAACCCCGGTTAGATTTATGCATTTTAATTACCATTATTTTCATATCATTTTGACCCTTACAGACATAATGTAAATATACAGATGAAAAAAAACTGTGCACAAAAAATATCACCGAATTGCGGACGTGAATATTCACCGGTGACGTTCCATTTGTTTAGATTCTTGATCGGAACATACTTCTAACCATGTCCCAGAAAGATGTAAGCTGAAATGCTGGTGAAAATTTCGAAATTCTATCAGACATGAACACATTACAACATTAGCCGCTTAATTGAAAAAACATGATGAATTATCTCCCCAAGATGTAACATTTTTTTGTTTTTTTTCAATCCCATGAACACCATGCAAGTAGGAAAGAATAGCGCTAAAATTGAACTGGCAGGTCCTTTCGGAATCTGCCGGCCATTTGTGAAAAAAAAACGTTCAGTAAAATCAAGTCAATTACTTTTTGCCAATTAGCGTAAATGTTCATTCAACTCTCATTTTTCCAAACTTTTTTTTTGGGGGGCGCGTTTTTTTCCTTTTTCCCTCTGTTTTTTTTTTTTTGGGGGGGGGGGGGGCCATCTAAACCAAAACATCGGAAAAAATAATGTCATATTATGATAAAGGAATGCATATATTGTATTAAGGATCTCTTGTGTTGGTCAAATTGATTGGTAAAATATCTGTTGATATCACGTAGATATAAAGTTTATCAATATTTATTCTTCTTTTTCCAAAATGAGTTGACCCGGATGTTTGAATCACTTGGATCCGAGGCAAGTTATTTATCGTATTACTCTCGTTTCCGGACCATATGTTCATGTATTTTGGAAAGACCTTGCTCTATATAAAGAGTTAGTGAACCCAGTTTCACACTCTTTTCATGACAAATTAACTATTTACACAAAAGAGCTCAATATTCTAAACATTCACTGTACTGATCATAAAAAATGAACATTTTTCTTCTACAATGCCGTCATACCATTGGTCCTCTCGATTATAAGCATCTTAAATGTGACCTGTTCACCCTAAATTGTGGACCCGGTTTTGCACACCCTGTTACTTTTAGAACAATGGACCAGTTAGCTAAATAAGTTGATGAAAAAGGAATAACAGCTTGAAGCTTGTAAAATTAATATTATTTCACATTTTCTGTCTATTTTGTACATATATAGACCACAAGGAATACCTTATCATAGTCACCATCTGCAAATTTATGCAATGGCTTTAACATGCTGTAGAGACTTAAATAACATCAATATTTTGTTACAAAGTTGAGCTTTAACTTGAGCATAGAGTTACTGGGCTATCCTGCACTGTAAATGAAATTTACTTGATTAAATATTTCACCGCGTCCTGTGCGAAATCGGGTACACTGACTATATATAAATGCCAGGAATGCAATGCCTCCGTACCCCACCCACTTCTCCGATAAAAGGCTATGTTTTGTAACAAACTGACGACTGGGTTGTCAGGTCTAGACAGTTAAAGTGTTTAACACTACTGCTGGAACTCGAGCTATCCGAATCGGTGCTATCCGAACTCGAGTCTGAAGAAACTAAACCCAAAGATTTCAACTGCTTTTTAGCTAGATGTCACAAATCTTTCGAACGCCTCAAATCAGATATGGTAATGTTACCATCGATTTTGTCATCAGAAGAAACTGCAGACTTTACTGACGCTTTGCTATCAGCCTTACAGAAAGAATCAAAATCCAAACCTTTTAGCTTTTGTACCTCAGCCCGCTTCTTCACCAACTGATGTTGATGTTGCTCTTTCAATTTAATTTTACTAAGTTTGGCTTCCTCATGCTCCAGACTGACAAACTCTTTCTGCATCACTACAATTTCCTCATCGTCGCAATCCAACAGCGGGACGTCTTGAACAACAACATGTCATGTTTTGTTGATTTTACTGGGGAAAATACTGAGGCCCCCACCTGAGGGGTTCTGAATAACACGTTCCCCTTGAGACATACTCTCCTGAAAAGAAGGGGATCTGCCGTATTCGTTAAAGCTTTGTAGTCTACTTGATTAACATTTCTTTTTTTATAAGGCATGACAAAGCACACAAATACACAAAAGAATACACAGAAGAATACGATGAAATGTCAGACAGCTAACATCAAAATGTAACTACAGTGTATAGAACCCAAAGGCCTATAATGTACTAATTTTACTTTATATAAACAGTACTTATCTTTGTCATCAATATGGACTATAATATAACATCACAAAAATTAATTTCTTAATATAACAGAATTATAATTATTCACTACTACTTTTTTATGACACAAAGAAAATTCCTAATGAACTAAGTGACATGTATTGATTTATACACAAGTGGCAGGAACAGGAGCAGCTCCTCAATTTATACGAAAATACCAAACCACTGAAAAATACTGACTCAAGAATATACTAAGCAATGAAAGTAAAGAATTCAACTTGTTTATTTCTAAATAAAGAAAGCAAGCGATTCAATGAAAGGTACGACTGTCATAAAATTCTCCGGCTTTAAAGTAAACATTTTAATTTATTACAATTATCACATTTTGTCTTTTTCAGTTACCTTACTACTTGCAAGGGAATTTATTTATTTTTCTCCTCTTTCTTACAATTTGTGAAGTCCCCTTTGTTTTTAGCCCCGAAGGGGGCAATAAAATTTCACCGTCTGCCGCCTGTCCGTCCGTCCGCCTCCCCCCCCTCCCCCCCCCCCCCCCCCCCCCCCCCCCCCCCATTCCTGTCCGGGTACTTTGCCCCCCCTCATCTAAGGTTTTAAAAACTTGGCACACACAGCCATCAAGACGACGTGTATCGCGTGAAAGACCCACTCCCTACCTCAAAGGGAGGTCACCTTGGGTGGGAGGGCCTCTAATATGCACACATTCGTGTCCGACTGTAACTTTGTCAGCATGAAGATTTAAAATACTTGGCACACATGTTACACATCAAGACGCGTTTTGCGTCGAAAACCCCCCCCCCCCCCCTAAAAAAAAAATTTTTTTTAAAAAAAAAAAAAAAAAACCCCCCCCCCCCCCCCCCCCCCCCCCCCCCCCCCCCCCCCCCCCCCCCCCCCCCCCCCCCCCCCCCCCCCCCCCCCCCCCCCCCCCCCCCCCCCCCCCCCCCCCCCCCCCCCCCCCCCCCCCCCCCCCCCCCCCCCCCCCCCCCCCCCCCCCCCCCCCCTTTAAAGTAAGCATTTTAATTTATTACAATTATCACATAATGTGTCTTTTCACCCCCCCCCGTCACCTTATACTTGCAAGGAATTTATTTATTTTTCTCCTCTTTCTTACAATTTCAGACTGAAGTCCCCTTGTTTTTTTTTATAAATGTGTTTTGCACAATATTGACCGTGCTGTCCGTTTCTTTATTGCAGTGTGACGCGTAGGCATCCAGCACTAGTTTACGCAATGATTCACCAGGACCATTTTCGATGCTGTGCTCTGCACTGTGAGCTCTAATGTAAAGTTTCGTCCAAAGGTTGTATTCTTAGGTAAGGATCTTTGTAAACAACAATTGGTTGTTCTCCTTTTTGACTGTTTCTATTTAGTATTGTCTATAACAAAATGTTAAAGCCAATCCTATACTCAAATGCTTTGCAGGAGAGTTTTCTTCAATCTGCTTATTACCCAATTTAAATTTTGAAATTCCTTTTTAGGTAAGCACCTCTTTGTATCCAGTTGTTTTCTTGTCACCATTGCAAACTGCAGAATTCTTTTATGTCTGCTGATGTCTGCAGTTTTGCACCTTTTAATGGCATCTATTTAAAGATGGGTATCCATCATGATAAATACTATTTTTAATTCCTGCTATTGATGTGTAGGGCTAGACACTATCATTCTACGGTGTTCTGTGTGGAAGTTGTAAAACTGATCAGTTCCTTTAGTTTAATAATGTATTGTATAGTGTTTAAAACAATAATGACTAACAGTTAATTGAAAAATTCAGAATACATGACAGTGTAGCAGTTGCACAATATGATTTTCATCAAAGGAGGTCTGGTTCAATCCTATCATATGCTGTTGAAAAATTGTGTGTCTTACCTGGCAACTTAATCATGCAAGTTGAAGCAGGTTGCCTCATCAGCCAATTTTCAATTATATTTTGTGTATCAAAGGACTACATGTATGTTGCATAATGTGTTTTCCTTTCAAGTCCAAGCACAAGGTAAGTACAGGTTATAGGTACAAAATGTATGTATAACAGGAATAAGCAAATTTATCACAAGGGAGCGTTATCGAACCACAGCAGTAAGTTTATTTACCCCAATTAACAAAGTTTGGGGGTATATAGGAGTCTGCATGCTGGTTGGTCGGCATGTTAATTGGTTGATCTGTTAATTTTGTTCACTCCGTATATAGGGTCTTGGCAGTTTCACCCTAGGAGAAATCCTATTATATGAACCAACAACTGGCTTTTTTCCACCTTTAAACAGGCTTTTCATTGAAATGAATAGAGAGTTAGGGTGGTGCTTGATTCTCATAGAAGAAAAGCATGGAGACATAGCGCTATATTTATTATCCCCCCAGCCAAGGCGGATGGGATATAGTAATGGGCTCTGTCTGTCCCTGTGTCCGTGCGCTCTTACGAATAGGTAATTATGTTGCTGAACTGTCCGTAGGTAACAAAACATAACTGTAAATTCTTTTTATTCTGTAGGACAATTGGCTGTTAATGTGGCTAAAAATTTCTGTTACATGGCTAAAATTAGACACATAAATACTTGAAATACATAACATAGCCACTTAAGTACCATTTAGTTAGAACGTCCGTCAGTCTGTCACACTTCTGTCCGAAGCATAATCTGAAAGTATTTAAGGGAATTTGTTTAAACTTTACACACAGGCGGAGAACATTGAGAAAAAGTGCAGTGTACAAGGACCTTAACTCTAGCTTGTCCTATTTTGAATTACATGTATCTCCCTTTATTACTTTTTCTTGTCAGGGCCATAACTCCTGAAGTACTGAACTGGATTGATTCAATTTGCATACAGTCATAAAGGACATTTAGATGCAGTGCAGTGTCCAAGATCCATAACTCAAAACTTACCCTGGTTTTCAGTTATCTCCCTTGATTGATTTTTGCATAAAATGTTTGTGCAAAGCATACAATTTCAGATATTTAGAGTAGAAGTGCGACTTTAACACAGAGAAGGTGCAGGTGAATAACCCTCAACATGTAATAATTACTAATATTTTATTAAATTTGAAGCTATACCATACCTCAGATTTCTTTGTCATAGAAAGAGCACTCTGTGGGGGAATAGCCATGTCTAACATGGCTCTTGTTACAGTATTAGTATGTACCTTCATATACTAGGGATATTACAGTAGAACACTGAACATTAATTATAACTGATACACTTTTTGATAAAACAGTAATTCCTAATAGTCATATATATATATATATACATTGCAAACAAATGTTCAATAATAGATTTGGCATCGCGTCCTGAGTGCTTGTCGGTGTGCATTCCATAGTTGAATGTCAGCTCACATCCACATGTCACTTTGCATTTTGTGTACAGTAATATAAGGGCATTCCAGCTATGATATGGACTTTAGGGTATGATGACTTGTTCTTTCTATCTTGATTTACCAGTAGGTCTTTTGCCTATTTCGCAGTCTTCTACTACATCTATCAACATTTAGGGATACTATAGTTGAACTTCAAAAGTGAGATCATCATTACTGATTTTCGGTTATATAACATTAAAACCTAAAAATAATAGTCTACAACCATTTGGTATTTACAAAACCAATGATTTGAAGATAGAAATGAAATGAATAAGAGAAATAAAAAGAAGACAAAATGTCTGTACATTATCAAATATATAACACTATCAAGTACAAACATTGTGCTGTTTCTCTTTTTATAACCATTGAGCAGGTCTACTCAGTGTAAAGATTAAGACTTGCATCATGAAGAAGTTTAACCTAAGAACAATACCATGATCCCTTCGGTTTGCATCTCATTCATCAGAATAGTTCAAAAATGACCTCGGCTATAGTTTTGGTCAGTTGTGAGAATTGAAACATAATCTACACAAATCGCCCTTGTAAAAATCCAGTATATGTTCCTGAGGCAGATGGAAATCTGTTCCGAATTTGCCAAACACAGCAGCTGGGAATGACTTTACGCACTCTGGCCCTCAATCTGCCGTGCCTCCACAGGGTAAAATTTCGGTACCCGGAATGCTGGCATGTTTTGTTGTAGTCCTCAACAGGCTGTCTATGTTGCCCCAGCATGTCTCTATAATATGCTTGGCCAATGGCTAAAACTTCTGGGTCCAAGCATATTCTCTCCATTTGCTAAAATAAACAATTGAACATTTGTAAATAAGTTATGCAATAGATAGTGTTATGTGTAAAAATGGTGAGAAATTACTATATACTAAAAATGACAATAGCTTGACTGTGAAGAAAGTTAAAGCTTATCAAGTCCCTCTTGAGTCCACATCCTGGAAAGACCTGTATTGGTGTCATATGAGTAGGTATAATTGTGACCCCAGTGGGGTTTGAACCCGGATGAGTGGCAGACACCTTTACTTATACACCAGCACTACCCTGGGAAGACATTGAAGATAGGATTTTGAAAAAAAGATTTAGAAAGATCCATCTTTTCTGTATATAATACTCTATATTAATAATCAATAACTATAAAGCAGGGTTTCATATTGCACAGATTGGAGATCCATTTAGATCCATATCATGCAATATGCTGACTGACAGACTGATGTTTTACATATTACTGACTTTATAAACATGGTTAATTTTCTTTTAAGATTCCAGGAATTCAGCATTGGAAATGCTCATACATCATCATTTATATCTGTGTAACTAGTTACTTTTAAAGTTACAGTTAGTAGTGTTATTGCATCTGAACATCCCCTTTTTCTCAGTAATGGGTGCATTTAGCATACATTTTCAAACAGCACCAGCCTCTTGTAAAAAATGCAATGTTTATACATGTCAGAATAAACATTGTTTCTCATGAAAAAAATAAATAAATTGCTAAAAAAATATACATGTATAAATAAACAGTAACTTACATTCCTCTGACTGACACAGTTTTCAGCCCAAAACCAAAGCATTTGCGCTCTAGCTCTGTTGGCATTTCTACACAATTCCGGCATCTGCACCATGATGGCACCATGCTTGCAGAGGGCGAGGACAGTTTCCACTAAATCAAAAATAAGTCCTGGCTCCCTCTTGACAAGTTGGAGCACAAGCTCTCTCAGCTTCCTTGTTTTCATCTGTTTTACAACCTTCTGAAAAAACACAAACAGCTAACATAGTGACTCCAGTTTACATGGCAATCTTACACCCATACAATCTTTTAAATATCATGAATTCATTAGTTAAGTACAACCTAGCCTACAGTACTGTAAATAATACCAAGAAGTTCATATACCAAATTTCAATCCATGACAATGAATGAAACCTCTGAACTCTATTATCATTTTCAAGTTTATGTACGTACAAAATATAAAGAATAAACAAATGCCGAAAGACATAGTTAAATTAAGTGAAATGAATATAAATGGGGATTTCAAGGTAAACTTGTAAAGCAGATCTGTTACATTCTCTGCTTTGAAAATGTGTTTATCTTACTTGTTCGCAATGGTTTAAGCTGTATTTTGTAATAGTTAATTTCAAATAATAGTCTTCTGATATTTATTTATTGTAGGCTAGTACAAATATGTCAGAATCAGAATCTGAGATCAGACAGCTACCAAGGTAGATTTACTAAGATACATTTTCAGAATTATTACGTTATGATTTATTATAGAATGACCATTTCAAATAGTTCTGGATTCACTGCATACAGTTTGAAGCAAGCCATTGTCAGTGTCTAGATTCCGCAGCGTAGTGCTTCTTGAAGGGCCATCTAGGACTGTCACAGCCAATGTATTCACAATCATCTTCAGGTGATGATACCTTTTGCATTTATTGTAAATAGTTCTCGGTCAAGGTTATTTCCGTCATATCCATACTGCATGACACTGATTGGCTTATCTTCTAATGCTGCTACAGGGTCTGTGCCAAACACTAGCTCTTCCATTGAATTTTCCTTTGTGTATACTGCGAAGTATTTTGTGTTGTTATGATAATGTACTTGTGTACCTTTCATAGTTATTGTAAATGGATCCCTGTACAGATTTACTCAGGCATGTCCATATTGTATCACACTGAGTGGCTTATCTGCCAACGATGCAACAGGATCTGTACCAAACACCAGCGCTAATCCGTTGACTTTTCCTTCGTGTATACTGCAAAGTGTTTTGTGTTGTTATAAAAAATCTAAGTCAGAAATTATATTGGTTACCGTAATGAATGTTCTCTTAGATACAATGATTGATTTATAAATTTTCTAGTTGAAAATTTGGGGAGAATCAATACTGTGCTATATACTTTTTGTCTCCAGTTCATAGAGGCTCTCATTCAGACAATATTTCTTTTCTTCATGTATACTGCAAGGTGTTTGTGTTATTGTAATAGTGTACTTCCGTGTTATCCCGGTTAGCAATAATCTTCATAATGAAATGTTCTCTAAGATAATGGATGGAATATAAATTTTCTAGTTGAATACTTTGTAAAAATCTTTGCTCTGCCAAATCTTGCCGGCCTGCCAGGTCCCAACAGGCACATAACTATACTAAGAAACAGTAACAATCAGCATCAAAATGTTATAACATATTTACATGAATCCTTGAAATGAGACACCTTTTGCAGTTGCCATATTAAATGGGTCCCTGTCCTGAATTACTCCATCATGTCCATACTGCATGACACTGATTGGCTTATCTGCTAATGCTGCTACAGGGTCTGTACCAAACACTAGCTCTTCTGTTGTCTTTTCCTTTGTGAATACTGCAAAGTGTTTTGTGTTATTATAAAAATGTACTTCTGTGTTGTCTTGGTCAGCAAAAATCTTGAAAAGGAATGTTGTCTTAGATACATGGATGGGATTATCAATTCTCTTCCATGTTATCTCACAATGAAATGTTCTCTTACATACATGATTTGATGGAATAAGATATTGTCTGGTTGAGCACTAGGTTTGAATCATTTGCTTTGCCAAATCCTGCATGTCTCCCGTCCTAACCAGCACAAATTTAGGCAAAAGTTTTGAAAACGGTAACAATCGGGTAAAAATAATTTAAGTAAGAATGCAGACATGTTTCTAAACACACTTACGATATGAGATACAAGAGCATTGCTCCTTGTTTTGTAACATGACATATGCAATACGTTGTATTCCTGATGCATCAAGTATTTTTCCCAGTGATACAGGAGTCACTTGACTCAGCGTATTCTCAAGGTATTTAACATGAGATATGCAATACGTTGTAGTTTCTGGTGCATTTAGTATTTTTCCTAGCGATACAGGAGTCGCTTGACTCGGCGTATTCTCAAGGTATTTAACATGAGATATGCAATACGTTGTATTCCTGATGCATCAAGTATTTTTCCTAGTGATACAGGAGTCACTTGACTCAGCACATTCTCAAGGTATTTAACATGAGATATGTAATATGTTGTAATTTCTGATGCATTTAGTATTTTTCCTAGTGATACAGGAGTCGCTTGACTCATCGTATTCTTAAGTTTTAAGTTCACAAAATATTAATACTTTGCTATAATAAAATAGTCTCTTACAGGGCGAAACCATATTATATCTACCGGTATGAGCAATGATCTGTGCTTATATCTGATGTTCTGATCATGATCCAATCTTAATTTGCTATTCAGTCAGTAAATATTCACTGGACACCATGTTAATGGTACTTTAAAAACATGCACAAGTCCTTAACTTGTGGAATGCATTAACAGAGAATAATGCTTAACTCCAGTATCCCTAGATCAGATGTAAACCTCGGACCTATGTTACCAAATGCTGTGGATCTTGGATTAAAGGACACAGCCAACTGGCATTGAGCATAAAAATTGGTAGAAATATTATATGCATACAATCAATGTTTAACTAAAAAATAAAAGAACTTACTATTTGTACTGTTGTTGAATTCCAGTACTTTTGCTGGATAAAAAACACCATTGCATATTTTGCCCAAACTACAGAGCCCACACTTACAGGAGCTGCACCTGGTTCAGCAGAAAACTTCACCTGAAAATGACAGCGTAAAATATAGTATTTTGTTTGTCAAGTTACAAATAAGAATAGGCGAAATACCTTCAAGCAGATGATTCAACAAAGTTCTCTTGCTTAAAACTACCTTAGTAATTACCGCGATCTAGACAACAATTAACTGATAATGAAAAGCTATATTTATGTCTAAATTTTGTAATAATAGTCTATCTTTGTCAGTGTCTACACGATATTTAAAAAATCTGAACAATTTTATTTTATTTTTTTACTGAGAAGCACTGAAATAAAACCAGAGCTTTCCTTGATTTATACAACCGCTAACGAAAGTGATTAGAGTCTGGAGGTTTACCGATAACATCAAAAGCAATGCACAAATGTTTGAAGACTGCCGACTCGCTTGTCAAAGTAGCTATGAAGCACCGCCCAATATTGGTTTCCTAAACTCCGCCTTTTATCAGTTTTTTGAAAATTACCGATCAATACTATACTTATACTAGTTACCTGTAATACTTTATGAGTGATGACTTTAGCCTGTATATGGTGCAGAAATTAAGCCATACTGGCCCTTCTATGTCTCTTGTTTAAATGAAAGCTACCGAAACATATGTCAAATTAACGGACATGTTACACACACACACTTGAGGGAACGAGTAACAACATGTAGAGGCAGATAATTACTAAAACTTTAACATGTAACTATCATTGTGTCGGGTATTGCTCACATTTTGGTGTAGAAACGTGTACGAACGATAAAGAAAACATTTCACATAACAATAAAGACGCATCTTGGATTTTGCGAGGGAAAAGCCGGTGAAAAATTGTGTGTGGTGAAAAACTGAATCGGCTTTCAACACATGAATTGTGTTTTTGCCTACCTTCATATATCTGTAATTTATTGTATTTCTACAGGGGTGCAAGTGTTCCGGATTATACCGGAATTCCGGATTTCTGCGCCGATCCGGGTCGTTTTTCCATTCGTATAAATCCGAGGAGATATTGGGGTGGGGGGGGGAGGAGGGCTTACACGTCCGCAGAAGCCCCAAGTCCGGCGCCCCCAAAATTAACGCGGAATGTGAGACCGGCATTTAGTATCAGCGTTCTGTAATGTAATCTATCGCGCATTTTCATTGGCTTAAAATTTGATGTTTTACCCAATAGGAATGATCGATTCATTGCAACACTTGCATACAGTAATGGCGGATTTTTAAACGATAGGAACAAATTTGAAAGCAGTTATTTTTCGTAATTATATGAAACATGAAGTTTTTACCACCGGGATATAATATCAAGGACCCCAAAGAGAAGCAAAGAATAAGTGGAGATTGGAATGGTTAAGCTGAAACAGATTCTAATGGTGGAAAATGGGGGGAGTGGTTGCATAAACCAGACATTTTCGGGATTGCATTTTGTGACGTTATGGCAAGACTGCTTGTCCTGAAATAGATTTCCTTTCTAGGTAATGCATCAGAAGCCCTCAGAAATTGCTCAAAACCAGGAGCTTCGGGGGCCCCTGGCCCCTAGTGGCCAGGGCTTTGCCCTGGACCCACACCAGGGGTCCACCGGCCCCCAGACCCCCAGCTTAAATTTCAGGATTTTCAATTTTGGCAACTTGCACCCCTGTTTCTATGACATACATGATAAACTCACTGCGGTCAAAAAACAAGAAAGAGGGCAGTGGTGGTGTAACCTCTGGTGTCTGCCGCTCATTCCGGAGGCCGTTTCGGATTCGAGCCCAACTGGGTTTCACGACCGTATCTCCTCATTTGACACCAGTACTATTTCTCCAGGAAACGGACTCGCGAGTGACTCGATAAGCTACAAGCTTTCTTCACAATCAAGCTAAAATAATTAGTATAAACTAAATAACGTGTTCGCGGAGAGACATTTAATATAATTATGTAGTTAAAATCAATGTAGTTAATTGTACACATACGATACTGATAAACATGGCATGTGTATCTTACTTATACTTCAAGTAAAAACAATACAAATTCTCATGCGTAGCTCTTTTCAAATTCCGTGGAGTTACATCAATAAACATTTCTGTACGGAATCACCTATTTGCATGAAGGGTATTTGTTCACGCCATGTTAAAGATACATTTAAATCTATTCTTTATACAATATATGAAATGTACTCGGCCTCTAACACCTTTATGTAAACATCAATATTTGTTCATAAAGCTCAAATTGTATTCAGCGATTGATACCTGGCTATTGAAGTATTGTACATCCCTATTTCTAGCGGTGATTTAATAATAGAATATTCTGCTTTATGTAGTACAATGTATCTACAAAAACGGCTCTGATTATGAAAAATATAATCATTCGAAAACCTATCATATGATAATTTGAACAGTAGAATAACCGTCGCGTGCATGTTAAGAAGTCTTGATGATCGTTTTTCCCGTGCAGTAAAGATATAAATAAGGTATAGTTATATTTTATGCATTGTGCCGTGACTGCACTTTTATACTTTTATATTCTATGAACAGGTCATAGCTCACTTGTCAAAACCCAACTATAATATCGTCGCCGACAAAAATATAACTTTAATGGCCATGGATTCATTTAACAATTCCCTATAACAAAACATGTTGAAACTCTGACCTAAGTTACTATAGCGCTTTCACACTTACGACATATTTTATCACGTTATCAGTAAATATTGATTGACAGCATACCTGGATAAAATTGCGTCGCTCTCATTGGAGCGGCGTAATAAAGCATTGTGCTTTCTTTGAAGATGTGATCAGCTGTCGCCGAAATGAACTCTGACCGTTACATTTTGACTTGTGCTGAATTCACGCCCCTCTAATCAATTTCGTTAGCAGTTGTATTCATGAGTTGCTTATTTAAATTTATGCCTCTGACCTTTTTAGATTTCTGTTGATCTCCCTGTGATGACACATTACTTTTTTAAAAACATGAATATGCAATACGTTGTAATTTCTGATGCATTTTGTAGTTTTCCTAGTGATACAGGAGTCACTTGACTCATCATATTCTCAAGTCTTTTAACATGCATGAGATCACAGGTGAGTGTAGCGTACCAGGGACCCAAACAGTGAATGTTAGATAAAAATAGCCTAATGACTATATATCAATAAGAAGGTAAACAACACAGTTCGCACATAGACCCAGTTTCAGCTTCAATTACTTCATACAGAATAGTGCATATTTATCAAAACCTATTGCATATATACCTAACGTAATTATATTTTCCGTAAACATTTACTTCAAGGTCCAAATGCAAACCGTTTTGTAACAGCGACTGATAGTTTCGAAATTTTTACCATTTTTCAGCCAACTCGAATAAATCTCACACATTTCGGAATGCGTCTATTTTCCAGTGTGCAACCGTCACTGTGGACATACACAAGAACGGCACAACACTACTACTAGAGCTCAGTATTCCATAGACATGTATTAGTGATGTGTAACCTAGACTTGGTAAGACCTGGCCGATCGATACAGTATGGAAACAGGTTTTTCCCATTATCAGTATGGCTGCATGTATATGTTTACAAAATATATCAACGAAATAAAATGAATACTGTATTAACGGATCGTATTAAAACTGGAAAGCTTGTGGAAATATTTATCAAATCAATTTCTACCGTCGGTTGTGTAATATTTGGATGACACAAGGCGAGATTGTTTAAAAGCTTGTTAAAAGGGAAGAATTCAGTGTTAGAAATGTGTGACATTTATTCGCTGGTGACGGAAAATGTAAAAAAATCGGAAATTATCAGTCGCTATTTCAAAACAGTTTGCTTTTGGGCCTTGAAGTAAACTTTTACGGAAATGATAAACACTTATGCTATATATGCAATGGGTTTTAATAAATATGCATTATTCTAGATGAAGTAATTAAGGCTGAAAGTGGGTCGATGTGTAAACGGTGTTGTTTACCTTCTTATTGATATAGGGTTAGTAAGTAGGCTATTTTGAACTAAAAATCACTGTATGGGTCCCTGGTACGCTACACTCACCTGTGCATGAGATATGCAATACGTTGTAATTTCTGATGCATTTTGTATTTTTCCTAGTGATACAGGAGTCACTTGACTCATCATATACTCAAGTTTTTTTAACATGAGATATGCAATACACTGTAATTTCTGATTCATTTTGTATTTTTCCTAGTGATACAGGAGTCACTCGACTCATCATATTCTCATGTTTTTTTCTAAACATGAGATTATGCAGTACAGTGTTTCTTTCCAATTGAAAAGAACGTAGAGCCAGATGCCACCATGGTTATTACTTATTAAATTATTAATGTACCTTTTTGCTAGTTGCTTCAAATGGCACAGTAAAGGAATAAGAGTACTGCATGTGGGTGCTGCATGCTAATTCTGATATGACCCATTATCAAACTCTACTAGATACATTGAGACACTAAATTGTTACAAAATTTAATTAAGATCCAATGAAAAGCAAAGCCTCTATATCTGTACCAAACACTAGCTCTTCCGTTGACTTTTCCTTCGTGTATACTGCAAAGTGTTTCGTGTTGATATAAAAAATCTATGTCAGAAATTATATTGGTTACTGTAACGATTGTTCTCGTCTAAAGATACATGGATTGAATTATAAATTTTCTAGTTGAAAATTTAGGGAAAATCTATGCTCTGCTACAATATATCCTTTCTGTCTCCAGTTCATAGAGGCACTCATTCAGACAGTATTTCTTTTCTTCATGTTTACTGCAAGGTGTTTGTGTTATTGTAATAGTGTACTTCCGTGTTATCCCGGTTAGCAATAATCTTCATAATGAAATATTCTCTAAGATAATGGATGGAATTATAAATTTTCTAGTTGAATACTTTGTTGGAATCATTTTGCTCTGCCAAATCCTGCCGGCCTCCCAGGTCCCAACAGGCGCATAATTATACTATGAAACAGAAACAATCAGCATCAAAATGTTATACATATTTACATGAATCCTCGAAATGAGACACCTTTTGTAGTTGCCATATTAAATGGGTCCCTGTCCTGAATTACTCCGTCATGTCCATACTGCATGACACTGATTGGCTTATCTGCTAATGCTGCTATAGGGTCTGTACCAAACACTAGCTCTTCCGTTGTCTTTTCCTTTGTGTATACCTCAAAGTGTTTTGTGTTATTATAATAATGTACTTCTGTGTTGTCTTGGTCAGCAAAAATCTTGAAAAGGAATGTTGTCTTAGATACATGGATGGGATTATCAATTCTCTTCCATGTTATCTCAGTCAGCAATAATCTTCAAAATGTTCCATGTTATCTCAGTCAGCAATAATCTTCAAAATGAAATGTTCTGTAAGATGCATGGATGAAATAATAAATTGTCTAGTTGAATACTTGGTTGTAATCATTTGCTCTGCAAAATCCTGCTTGTCTCCGGTCCCAACAGACACACATTCAGACAGTTTAAGCAAAAGTTTAGAAACAGTAACAATCAGGAAATAAATGTTTAAACAATGCAATCAAGTTTCTAAAACACACTTATGATACTGAGAGATAGAAGAGTATTGCTCCTTGAGTAATAAATTTGTATAATTCCTTCAATTGAGAGATACTCGAGTATTTCTCGCTCTTTTTGTAACAAATAAATATGAGCCCTGAAAATGAGTGACACCTTTTGCAGTTACTGTAAATGGATCACTGTCCAGATTTACATCGTCATGGCCATATTGTATACACTGATCCAGGCTTCTCTGCCAATGATGCAACAGGATCTGTACCAAACACTAGCTCTTCCATTGACTATTTGCAATAAACTTCATCCCTCTCCTTGCACCCTCTGGAATAATAATAGGTACCCCCCTGTGGCCCGGAAAATACAGTTAACTGCGGAAGCTTATTATGAATGATTAACATGTATAATTTCAGTCTCTTAAATGATATGGATACCTGATGCTCAGGGTGCAACTTTACAGTCAAAACAAACTATAATGTACTCATTTTTTTAGTGGGACCTTGACCTTTGAGTCTCAGACCTGGCTCTGTTGAAGAGAATGAAGTTAGAATTTATGATAGTTAGATATTCTAAACCCCACAAATACACATTAACCTACCCATAAGAAAACATACTGTATCTTCCATTCAGCAATGAATGAATCTGTATTTTCTGATTGGCCAAAAATACAAACTCCTCAAATACTATTGTCCTGAAACTAGGTCCTGAATTGTCTTTAAGGAAACAAAAATTACCATCATGGGGAGATATGCAATACACAGTAATTTCTGATGCATTATGTATTTTCCCAAGTATTACAGGAGTCACTTGACTCATCGTATTCTCAAGTTTTTTAACATGAGATATGCAATATGTTGTAATTTCTGATGCAGTATGTATTTTCCAAAGTATTACGGAGTCACTTGACTCATCGTATTCTCATGTTTTTTTTTAAACATGAGATTATGCAGTACACTTTTACTTCTGAAGCATTATGTATTTTATAATTGAAAAGAAGGTAGAGCCAGATGCCACCATGGTTATTACTTATTAAATCATTAAATGTACCTTTTTGCTAGGTGCTTCAAATGGCACAGTAAAGGAATAAGAGTACTGCATGTGGGTGCTGCATGCTAATTCTGATATGACCCATTATCAAAATCTACTAGATACATTGAGACACTAATTGTTACAAAATCTAATTAAGATCCAATGAAAAGCAAAGCCTCTATATCTGAACCAAACGCTAGCTCTTCCGTTGACTTTTCCTTTGTGTATACTGCAAAGTGTTTTGTGTAATTATAAAAATGTACTTCTATGTTGTCTTGGTCAGCAAAAATCTTGAAAAGGAATGTCTCGTAAGAACATCGTGTTGGTATAATGCATATCATGACCCCCAAAAATTAAAATAAAAAACAACAGAAAGTAAAATACATACAACATAAAGCACATAAAACGCATGAGTGAAACTATAAGAAAAATAAAAAGCAAGAACAAAGAAAAAAAACATCTATACTATCATCCGTCCTGACATCCACTGGCTGCAGCAGTAAGTACAAGGTAGGAGTGAACGATGATTAGTTACTTAGAAATGCGATTCATAATAGACTTTAAACACTTAGACGGGGGCCAAAATAAAACTCAAATTGAAAACTACATTTTATTTTTTTTGATGTCGAATGTTTCATAAAAGATAAAGGCCTAATATATGTTGTGGATTTTTATATAGGTATAACATTATTCAGTTATTGGCGGTCACTAATAACTGTCGTGATTCAAAATGATGGCTATACACCTGAAAACATGAAATGGATCCCTGTCCAGATTTACTCCATCATGGCCGTATTGTATCACACTGATTGGCTTTTCTGCCAACGATGCATCAGGATCTGTACCAAATGCTAGCTCTTCCGTTGACTTTTCCTTTGTGTATACTGCAAAGTGTTTTGTGTTATTATAATAATGTACTTCTGTGTTGTCTTGGTCAGCAAAAATCTTGAAAAGGAATGGCTTTTAAAAACATTGTGTACAGGTTGGTATAAGTGTTTTGAACTGTAATTGATACATGTATCATGACCCCAAAATTAAAAAAAAAAGAGTAAAATACATACAACACTTAACAGATAAAGCACATAAAACACATAAATGAAACTATAAGAAAAATAAAAAGCAAGAACAAAGAAAAAAACCCATCCATACTTAGTATTACTATCATCCATCCTGACATTGATTGACTTCAGCTGCAGTAAGTACAAGGTAGTGAAGGATGACTTTACCTTCACACCCATTAAACATGCATGCAGAATGCAAGGTGCGATCCAGGAATAATAGTATGCGTTGCTAGCATCATCATACACTCTAAATGGCTTATCTGCCAACGATGCAACATTCTTTCATTGTTTCCTTCTCATGATGGTTACAAGTATTACAACTTTTAAAGTAATATCGGAAACAGTTCAGTCAAAAAGTGGACTGGTACAAACAAACTTAACCAAGTTTTTAAAGTGATATTACAGTTCAAAGTGGTATAACCATCAAAATTTTAAATGAAACAGTTGTCGGTGAGCTTTACTCCTAGAAGAATAAACTCTGCCATACATAGTTATAATGCAAAACTTTGGATCTGTATAACTATATTTCATTTACATTGAATAAGGAGAAATCTGTAAAAAAAAATTCAAATGTCCAAGCCAAAATCAAAAATCCATCCTTTAAGTCACATGTATATATTAATTTGTATAATTAAATGCCAATAACAGCAGTGATTTTTTTTGGATTTTTTAAAACAACCTGTGGCTTTCTGGAGGGGAAAATATAGCGCGATAAATCATGAAAAGGGGAAAATCCAACTTAGAAACCTAAACATTAGAATTGCATAACATAATATAAACAAACACAATATAAACTGACACACATTAATTTATCAACCATTTAATTCATTATTGCAACATGTCAAGTAAAGTCTACAATGACATTTTCCTGTCCTTCAAGCCCCTAAATTTGAGACATGTTGGTCAGAACTACTGACAGGAGATGTGTTACCTTTTTTCAGAAATGAAAATATTTTTGGAATTCCCTTTCCATCTTTTTTTGTTAATCTCTTAACATAAAATCTGCTATTATGCGACATCAATATTCGCCTTTTCAATTTAAATTACATTTTGTTGTTGTTGTATTTTCCATTTCAAAAGATGTTTGTGTGAATCAATCGTGCAATGAGGATGATCGGTAATGACTATTTCCCGTAACCCGTCCGGACCCAGAATCGGCTATACCGCAGACCGGACCGCGATACAGTGCGTTCTTTGTTTTCAAACGCCGATTTTCATAAAATATTTCGCTGTGCATATTACAGAACATTTTCTTTAAACTCCAAGGGGAAAATACGATTTTCATAGGGGAAAATATGACATTTTTAGGGAAAATACAGCGTTTTTTGGCTAGGGGAAACAGCCGATATTCGGCTGTAAAAAATACGAAAAAAAATCACTGAACAGAAATAACCTGGTAGATCCTATTTGTTCTATGTTTGGAAAGAATCAACAGTGACTGTGTTTTGAACATCATTCTTAACTATAAACCAATGTGACTAATTTAAAGATGATAAATAGAATTAATTTCTGTAAAAAAAATTAATTTAGGTTTATTGTATTGTTACAAGTGTTTTGTAAGTTTTTTCAGCACAAAAGTAGTTTTTTGGCAGCCCACCGGCAATGGGTCAACCTACCGGTAGTTGTCCCTTTCACAGTTCGGTGTATTAAAGGTACTGTAGCACAGACATACGCGGTCGGGTACTGTAAAGCCCCCCCCCCCCCCCAAAAAACATAACACTAAAAAACAACAGAAAATAAAATACATACTACACAAAAAACACATATAACATAAAAGAAACTTTAAGAAAAATGATAAACAAAAACAAAGAAAAAACCATCCATACTATCTATCATCCATCCTCACATCCATCCTGACAACCATTGACTACAGCAGTAAGTACAAGGTAGGAGTGAACAATGACTAACCTTCACGACCGTTAAACATGCATACAGTCTCAGTGCAAGGTGCGATCCAAGAGAAGTAGTATATGTCTGCCTAGCATCATCAGACATTCTAAATGTCTTGTCTGCCAACGATGCAACAGGTCATCAGCAACATTTCTTTCATTTACCTTTCCTTTGTGTGTACTGCGGAGTGTTTTGTGTTGTTATTATAATGAACGTCTGTGTCATCTTGGTCAGTAAATAATTATATTGGTTGAATATTTTGCTGGGAATCAATGCTCTGCAATATCCTTCCTTTCTCCAGTTCAAAGAAGCACTGATTCAGACAGTATTTCTTTTCTTTGTGTATACTGCAAAGTGTTTTGTGTTGTAATAGGTTACTTCCATGTTATCCTGGTCAGCAATAATCTTCGAAATGAAATGTTCCAAGATAATGGATGGAATAATATGTTGTCTAGTTGAATTCATTTGCTCTGCCAAATCTTGCCAACCACCAGTCCCAACAGGCACAAATTCAGACAGTTTAAGCTTTAGTTAAGAAACAGTAACAATCAGCAAATAAATATTTAAACTATAGGTATAATAATGAGGACAAGTTTCTAAAAAGCTCTTTTGGAACTGAGAAATACAGGAGTATTGCTCCCTGTTTGAGTAATAAAATTATATGACTCTGCCAGTTGAGATATAACCAAGTATTTCTTGTCTTTGTGTAACAAATTTATTTAACTTCTGAAAATGAGAGATACCTTTCAGAGTTACCGTAAAGCAGGGGTTCCAGTCTTTATTTACTCCATCGTGGACATACTGTATCACACTGATTGGTTTGTCTGCCAACGAAGCAACAGGATCTGTACAAAACACTAGCTCTTCCATTGTCTTTTCCTTCGTGCATATTGCAAAGTGTTTCGTACTATTATGATAATGTACTTCCATGACATCTTTGGTCAGCAAGAAGTGTTTTAATGGAACTATCAATTTTGTAGTTGATTTTTTTGTTGGAATGTTTTTGGCGATTCCTGCCTATCTCTGGTTCCATCAGAAACGTATTCAGACAGTTTTTTCATTGTTTTCATGTGAGCTCTCGAGATGTCTTTGTAGCCTAAATGTTCAAACTCAAAATTCCAGTTGTGTTTTGCTTTGTCATTTTTTTGTTTCACAGTTGAGTACCTCCAGCATGTCCAGTAATATATTTTCAGCATTGGCGATTCTGCTCTACAAAAGGGACATCTAGTCAGTTGTCTTAAATTTGTCTTGAATGGTACATCGACAAATACAATCTTCGTACAAAAGATTTGTGCATGTACATTTTGTTTCTGTAAAATTCATCCTTGAGGTCTAAACAAACCCCACACTTCTTCTGCAATAACTCAAGGTAATAATTTTGATTTGGAGACTTGTCCATGTTGATTTTGTATTTTTGCTGTTGATATTGTCTGTTCGAAAGTGAAAATATGATTGAGCATATATAACGTAACTAGAGTTGTTTGAACACCTCACTGGTGTGGTTGTGTTTTTTTAGCTCACCTGAGCAGGAAGTGCTAAAGTGAGATATTGTGATCGAAAATGTCCTTTGTCTGTCCACACTTAACCTTGTGTATGCGATAGAGATTGCATTTTTCATTGGATCTTCATGAAACTTGTTCAGTATGATATCCTTGTTAAAATCTAGGCCGAGTTCAAATATGGGTCATCTGGGGTCAATAACTAGGTCATGGAGTCAAATAGAAAAATCTTGTGTATGCAATAGAGGTTGCATTTTTCATTGGATCTTCAGAAAACTTGGTCAGTATGATTGCCTTGATGAAATGTAGGTCGAGTTCGAATATAAATATATAATGCTTGTCCTTTTGATGCTTTCTTCTGTGGCTGCAGCGTGTTTTTCACTACAAACATTTACTCTTCCTTTGACTTTTTCTTCATGTATACAGCAAAGTGTTTTGCGCTGTTGTAATAGTGTATTTCAGTGTTATCATGGTCAGCGAAAAATTTCCCTTATAAAATGTTTTCTAAGATACATGGTCGGAAATTCAATTATATATTTGCGAGTTGAATCATTTGCTCTGCCAAATCCTGCCAGCCGCACACATTCAGACAGTAAAGTGATAGAAACAATCAGCAAATAAGTATTTAAACTATAAGTAATAATGGGCACAAGTTTCTTGAACACAAATGGTACTGAGAGATACAGAAGTATTCCTCCCTGTTTGGGTATCAAATTTATATGACTCCTATAATTAAGAGATACCCAGAGTATTTATGCTGTTTGTGTAACAAATTTATGACTTCTGAAAGTGACTGGCTCCTTCGCTGACTTGCTGTAAATGGATCCCTGTCCTGATTTTACTACGTTGTGGCCATACTGTATCACACTGGTTTGTCTGCCAATGATGCAAGAGGATCTGTACCAAACACTAGCTCTTCCATTGAATTTTTCTTTGTGTATATTGCAACGTGTTTCCTACTATTATTATAATGTACTTGCATGTCATCTTTGGTCAGCAAAAATCTTCATAACGGAGTGTTATAATGGAATTGTCAATTTTCTAGTTGAATATTTTGTTGGAATGGCTTTGGCAAGTCCTGCCTGTCTGTAGTGCCATCAGGAACGTATTCAGACAGTTTTACGTGAAGTTAAGGAACAGTGATAATAAAAATATAAATAGTTTAAGCAATAGTAATATAATGCGCAGAAGTTTCTAAAAACATGCAGAAATAATTTTTTTTTGTAAGTAGTAAATAAGGTAGTGGTTCCTTTTATAACTAAATGAAATTAAATGCATAACGGTAACGCATTTATATGACTCCTGGAATGTAATGATACCTTCCGCATTTATCGAAATGGATCTCGGTCAAAGTTTTTTCCGTCATGTCCATACTGCATGACACTGATTGGCTTGTCTGCTAATGCTATTACAGGGTCTGTACCAAACACTAGCTCTTCCGTTGTCTTTTCCTTTGTGTATATTGTGAAGTGATTCGTGTTGTTGTTATTATGCACCTCTGTGTTATCTTGGTCTTATATGGTCTTATCTTATAAGTTCTCTAGTGGAAACTGTTGTTGCAATCAATGGCTGGACCGCAACATGCTTGTCTCCTGTTCCAACTGGCACACATTCGTAACATAAGTTTATTTGGCGTAAAATATACACAATATTTATAGTTACAGAAATATGAATTAGTGAAAAACACAATTTCAGTATTAAAACAGTTCATGGAAGAACATAATTATAGTATATAGTTTAGATCGCCATGTACTCATTTCGGCGTTTTAAGTTATTCAATTTACATTATTATGTTGTTAGATATATAATATTCATTCCACCACACATTCAGACAGTTTAAGCTAAAGCTAAAGAAAGTAGCAATTGGCAAATACATATTAAAATTAAATGTATTTTAAACTGTAATTCTGATATTTAACATTAATTTATTCAAGTCTACTTACTTGGTCAGTTTGAGTGTGCACACTTCAGATAGTAGGAAAAAGTAGCTTTGAGGTCGACCACCTTGTCCTGATGATCAAAAGGGTTGAAAGTAAAAGCTGAACATTTTTCTTATCAAGATGAAAATTTCCTTGCAGTTATGATGAACTGCCTTCTAGGCTTACTAATTTCACCCATTAATGGAAGTAATTTGTAAAAATAAAGGTTAATTTGATAGACGTACCTGTTGCATAATTTTACAAGATTTCATTTCTGGTATTTTAGGTACTTTAAGACCCTGTTGCATATATCTGATGAAGAGCTGGTCACCAACTTATGAAGTTTCAAAGGTCAAGGTCACACTTTAAAGTTTACAGGTTACTTGAATCCTGTATATATGCACACATTTGTGTCCGGATTGTAACACTGTCATGCATTGAATGATTTTAAGATATCTTAAATGTTCAGCACATCAAGACGATGTGTAGCTTGCAAACCCCATAACCCTACTTCAATGGTCAATGTCACACTTAAAATTCCTGGGATACTGTATGCATGGAAAGGTTTTAAAATACATGGCACAATAATTGTTGAGCACATTGAGATGATATTTCATGCACAAGTCCCACTTCCTTACCTTGAAGGTCAAGGTCACATTTATATGTCTGAGGATTTCGAAAATTTGTTCAGTGTATAGAAAAATCTTATATAATCTCTTGGTCTTGGACCACAAATCTCAGAGCTTAGATAATGTGTTTGAGAAATTGCAGAGTTGTCCTGTGCCAAAATTGTTCAAATAATACCTCATTAACACCTGAGGTCATTTGACCTGACCTTCTTTCTTTTCAGTTTTTTTGTGACTATCTTGTTTCAGGGTACTTCTAGAAAATGTACAGTATTATGTGCTGGAAAATATTCCCTAGAATAAGTCCAGGCCAGACACTGAAAAAAAAATCAGAATATTCCGAAGTTTCTTTAGCAGCACAAAAATATTCTGGGTTGCATCTTTGAAAAGGTTTTAAATTAATGGTTTCAAGCAAAATGGTGCTGAAAATGTTTAGCACTATGCTGTGGCCTTGTACCCTTGAAAATTGTCTTATTTTTCAATGCCTTTGCATTTGTTATATACCTTGCTGAATATGGAACAATTTGGAAAACACTTCACTGAAGACTATACGTGCAAAGCAAAAACAGTTCCAGTATTTTCACCTTGACATTACATGATTTTGAAGATACTATAGTTATATCTGTCTAATATAAATTACTTTCGCACAAGACAGAATGTTCATACATGAAGCACACAGTTACTCATTGCAAGTTACAGCTTTAATTATATTTTATTCAGACAGTTTGAAATTTTCTTACTGTCCATGTATCTGTCCTGCATGAGCTGATGGAATGTGCGGCGTATCTCACGTTCTTAAAAGGACTAGAGATTACGATGGGTCCAGTGATGACTGACAGAAGACTCCCATCACTGGACTTGTGTATGAGCTGGGAGCAGAATAGATAACTGACGTTTGAGAAAGTGACTATTGATTCACCATAACGTCAGCTTTTGTTCAATACTTTTAGTCGGATATCTTGGTAACTATGATAGGTATTGACTTGAAACTTAAAATACAGTCGAAACTCGTTATCTCAACGTCCTTGGGACCTTGAAACTAAACTCGAGATAACAAAAAATCGAGATATCCTACATTGATGCTTTATACATGCACATCTTTATTGTGTTTACGTCACCAGATGTGTCTGTTGTGTTTGTTTACACACAATATGCTTTATTGTCATAAAAAGTTGTTTTGATGCATTCAAATTCAATATGGGAAGAATACACATTCGTTGAGATGTATTATAAAATATTGGGATGATAAATTGGCCTAACTTAACTATGAAGATGCATTTTTCCTGTAAAATTGTTGCGATCGTGTCAGCATTGTAAAAAGCTGAATAGAATAAACATTCGGGTGTCCGACAGCTTGGATTGGCAAACAATCCAGTGTTGGTTGATTTTAATTACAACACCTTTTACAACATGCCGTTAATTGTTCACACCTTTTCAATTCACAAGTGCCATTCAAACATCCAGTGAAAACAATGCAAAATCTTGCATCAGGGCAAAAATATTAGATTGAGATAATGAAAAAATCAAGATGAAAAAGTCAAGATAAAAAAGGGATTTTATATAGAAAAAAGAATGAATAAATTCGGGTCTTTACAAAATAGGTCAATAACTAAAACTCGAAATAAGCAATGTTGAGATAATGAGTTCTGACTGTATATTTTTTACTGTCAACATCTTCATGTGAGGAAACAATCTCCATAATGATTTTTTGAATAGCCAGTAGTTGAATGTGTTACAGCCAGCTCTTGTTTTATGATAATTATTTGTAGCTTTAAAGTTTCTTGTTTAAAATTTTAAGGTTATAAATAGCATTCTGGAACTAGTTAATTGATGTATAGAATTATAAGATTATCAATAAGGAAATCATTTTGAATATGAGATAAGGGAATGCTTTGCTGTCTGTCTTACTGCTCACTGCATGGGCGATGAACTTCAGTGGGGTTTCTTTCCAAATTTGAGTCTAGATTCTTTCAATTACATTTTTAGCATGGAAACCAAGAAAAAGCATAGAGCATTCTCTAGGGACTATACTTAAGCATACCTGGTAGTGTTTTTAAGTATAGACATATGCAATGGTACTTTTTAACCAGTTTGGCTATGGATATTTTTGTTTGTAGCCTGGAAAGTCAGGAATGTTTTGCTTTTTAGCTCACCTGGCTATGCCAGGGTGAGCTTTTCTGATCGATGATTGTCCGTCGTCCGTCAACATTTTGATTCAAATGACATCTCCTCTGAAACCTCAAGGCCAATGTTGATAAAACTATGCAGGAATGTTCCTTGCATGAAGCTCTACCAAAATTGTTTAAAGAATTCCATTCCATGCAGAACTCTGCTTGCTATGGCAACAAATAGGAAAAACTTTAAAAATCTTCTTCTCTGAAACCACAAGGCCTAGAGCTAAGATATTTGGCATGTAGCATTGTCTAGTGGACCTCTACCAAGATTGTTCAAATTATGACCCCCAGGTCAAAATTGACCCTGCTGGGGGTGGTCACTTAGTTTTGCATAGGAATATATAGGATAAACTTTAAAAATCTTCTTCTCTGAAACCACAAGGCCTAGAGCTTAGATATTTGGCAGGTAGCATTGGCTAGTGGACCTCTACCAAGATTGTTCAAATTATGACCACCGGGTCAAAACTGACCCCGCACAGGGGGTCACTTAGTTTTACATAGGCTTATATAGGGAAAACTTTAAAAATCTTTTTCTCTGAAACCGCAAGGCCTAGAGCTTAGATTTTTGGCATGTAGCATTGCCTAGTAGACCTCTGCAAAGTTTGTTCAAATTATGCCCCTGGGGTCAAAATTGACCTTGCCCGGGGGGGGGGGGGGAATCATTTGTTTTACAAAGGCGTATATAGGAAAACTTATTTGGTATATAACATTATCTAGTGATCTTCCACCAGGCAAGTGGACTTGTACCAAGGTGAGCGATATAGGGCCATCTTGGCCCTCTTGTTGTTTAAGGTTTTCCAGGAAATATTTCAACTCTGTACAAAATTTCACAATCAAAGAAAAGTATTTTGGTATTTTCTATTAGGAACAGAAATCCGTTCAAGGCATTTTTGATCAGACACACTGATGAAAGATGGTCACAGTACAAGATACTACAATACTAGATAAGAGATATCGGCAATTTTCTCACACTATGTACATGTCAGACAGGGGTTCTGCTCTTACTAGGTGCACACTCAGAACAAACCCAGAGATATACACATCTTCAATTTTAGCAGTTTACAATTTTAAATAATATTGAATTCAACCAGGTTCACTGGGTCAAGAAATGAAGTCAAAACATCAAACTGTATATTTCTTACACACATTTTATCAGAACTAGGTCCTTTTTGGGGCAAGGAAAATCTTAATTCAGGTTTTTGTTACAATTATGTACGTTTCACTTTTAGACACTTTCTTAAATACATTTCCTGTAACACTTTTGAAACATGTTCAAAAGAGACACGTGACGTTTTTGCTTTTGAAACAAACAACTATTTTTCGGTAGAAACACAAGACTTTAGTGTTCCAACTTGAAAAAGTGCATGTGTTTGAAATGATTTTACAGTCCTTCCAAATAAAATCTCTCGACTTCAGTTTTATATTCAGTCTAGATCCCCTGATCTTTGTGAGGTAATGTTGATAAACCTCATTTCTCAATCTTTGCAGTCACCCATTTCAGAAAGTATATGAAGCCATATGTCTTTTGTCCCTTACATATTGCTGTTGAGAAACTGTGTGCTGCAAAAAAACCTGTACCTGTGAGTTATTAGACCTTGGGATATTCCCAAGTCTGTTAGATAGTACATTCCAAGCAGAACCAGCATGTCCTCTACTGTTTCTGTAGTCTCCAGAAGAATGTACATACTGTGGCACATAATATAATAATGTGCCCCTTGGATCAAAATTGACCCTGCACAGGGGGGAGGGGGGTCACTTAGTTTTACATAGGCTAATATAGGAAAAACATTAAAAAAAAATCTTCTCAAGATCCACTAGACCTAGAACTTAGATATTTGGCCTGTAGCATTGTCTAGTGGACCTCTACCAAGAGTTTTCAAATTATGCCCCTGGGATTAAAATTGACCTTGCTCGGGGGGGTCACTTAGTTTTACATAGGCTTATATAGGAAAAACTTTAAAAATCTTCTTCTCTAAAACCGCAAGGCCGAGAGCTTAGATATTTAGCATGTGGCATTGTCTAGTGGACCTCTACCAAGATTGTTCAAATTATGAGCCTTGGGTCAAAATGGACCCCACACAGGTTTTACATAGGCTTATATAGGAAAAACTTTAAAAATCTTCTTCTCTGAAACCACAAGACCTAGAGATTAGATATTTGGCATGTAGCATTGCCTAGTAGACGTCTTTAAAGTTTGTTCAAATCATGACTTCTGGGGTTTATATTGGCCCTGCCAAGGAGGTCACATGTTTTACAAAGATGTATATAGGAAAACCTATTTGGTATGTAACATTGTCTTGTGGTGTTCCACCTACTTTGTTTAAATCATGCCTCTGGGGTCAAAATTGACTACACCCATTAGGCAAGTGGACTGGTATTCAGGTGAGCGATATAGGGCCATCATGGCCCTCTTGTTTAACCTTTCCTGGTTGTTTTGAATGTAGGGCTTTACACCCGATGGTCAATATACTTCATATTTATTTCTTCCTGGACAGTGAATTGATCCTTTGTGTTTCAAGGAGAGATGACGTCAGTAGCTTAATTTCTTAACCAGAACTTTCTCTCACAACAAGGGCAGGTGTAACTTGTTTTGTTTTCTATGTTGTTTTGTTCCTGAGTGACACCAGAATCCAGAGTGACTTTGGTGTAATGATGGATTGTCTAAACACACCAGAGTAATCAAACACTCAACACTACAAAATTTACAACATTAAAGTTTTAAAGTCCTGATTCCACCACGTTTTGATTCAACCACGTTTACACTAATCAACGATGACAAACATGTTTAACTATATTATAACAAAAAGACTGCCCTTGCCATTTGGAATAGCATCTCCATAAAGGCTCCGGTAATCTGCGGTTGGATATTAGTAGACCTTAATGTCAACTGCGCTAAAGGTGTTTCCTGTGTAAATGGGGCACCACGTGGACAAGTCTGTGCTCGGGAATCAATACATCCGGTTGGTATCTTTAAATGCTGAAGAAATGGCAGATATCGTGCCGCCCATTGTGGAGGTGTTGCTTGTGAGAAACTCCATTAAACTTCCCTGGCCAGAATCCTCATTTAGAAATTTCTGTTTTTTCTGTAAGAACTCTTTCCCAACTTCTCTAGTTTTACTGAACTCAATGGCGGGTGTGCTTCTTTAGCATTTTGATCGTTTTTTCCCAGTTCTAGAGCATGAAAATAATTCCTCTTCAATGAATACATTTTTGTCAAGACTTAGTGTAATGAGGACTTCTTGAACATAACTAGCACAAGTTTGGATAACTGACTAGCTGCATTAGTTGGTCATTGTCATTGATAGGAACGTTTTCCTTATCCTTCTCAAGTGCCAAAACTCTGTCTTCTAATCTTCAAAGCTTTCTTCGCAGACTTCTGCATTCCTGTTCCCAACTTCAAGAAACAAACCATAATTGTACCCTAAACGAAGTTTAGGGGGTATATAGGAGTCTACCGGTGGTCGGTCAGTCGGGCGGGAGGTCCGTTGCATTTTCCTTATCCAGAGCATCACTTGAAAACTACTTATTGGAATTCAATACAACTTCATACAATGGTCAAGCACATTGAGAGGAAGTGCAGTGCACAAGAACCATAACTCCATCTTGACTAATTACAGAGTTATTCCCCTTTGTCACTATTCCCTGTCCTGAGCATAACTTAAGAACTACCGGTTGGAATTCAATACAACTTCATACAGTGGTCTTGCACAATGAGAGGAAGTGCAGTGTACAAGAACTGTAACTCTATCTTGAGTTATTACAGAGTTATTGCCCTTTGTTACATTTCCTTGTCCGGAGCATAACTTGAAAACTACCGGTTGGAATTCAATACAACTTCTATCAATTGCCAAGCACATTGAGAGTAAGTGCAGTGCACAGGAACCATAACTCTATCTTGAGTAATTACAGAGTTATTGCCCTTTGTTACTTTTCATTGTCTGGAGTATAATTCGAAAACTACAAGTTGGAATTCAATACAACTTCATACAATGGTCAAGCAGAATGACAGGAAGTGCAGTGCACAAGAACCATAACTGTATCTTGACTACAGTTGTCCTTTAGTTACTTTTCCTTGTCCAGAGCATAACTTGAAAACTACTGGTTGGAATTCAATACAACTTCATAGTTTTTTTTTACAATGGTCAAGCACATTGAGAGGAAGTTCTGTGCACAAGAACCATAACTCCATCTTCACTAATTAGAGAGTTAATGCCTTATGTTACTTTTCCTTGTCCGGAGCATAACTTAAGAACTACTGGTTGGAATTCAATACAACTTCATACAATGGTCTAGCACAATGAGAGGATGTGCAGTGTACAAGAACCATAACTATATCTTGAGTAATTACAGAGTTATTGCCCTTTGTTACTTTTCCTTGTCCGGAGCATAACTTGAAAACTACCCGTATGAATTCAATACAACTTCAAACAATGGTCAAGTATATTGAAAAAAGTGCAGTGCACAGGAACCATAACTCTTTCTTGACGAATTACAGAGTTATTGGCCTTTGTTACTTTTCATTGTCCAGAGCATGATTTGAAAACTACTGGTTAGAATTCAATACAACTTCATACAATGGTCTAGCACAATGAGAGTATGTGCAGTGTACAAGAACTGTTACTGTATCTTGACTAATTACAGAGTTATTGCCCTTTGTTACTTTTCCTTGTCCGGAGCATAACTTAAAAACGACTGTTTGGAATTCAATAAAACTTCATGCAATGGTCAAGTCATTGAGAGGAAGTGCAGTGCACAAGACCAACTCTACATTTAAGGTTCCCTTTTACTTTTCCTCTAATAATTCAAAAACTACTGGTGGATCAAAACTCACAAGAGAACGTACAAGAACCACCACGTGACAAATTAAAATTGCCAATAACAGTAGCTCTATTTTAGTTTTTTTTTGCAAGGTATTCTGTTACTACGAACTTCCTCAGTTTATTGGCAGTCTTTCAGGGGTATTAATCACAGTTAGTGATAGGTCTAGTTAAATCTACTGTGAATGTGTACATTACTTAGAAATCATCAAGGAAAACATTCTGACCAATTTTCATGTTGAGTGGATGCAAAATATGGCCTCTATGGTGTTCACAAGGTTTTCCTTTGGTTTGACCTGGTGACCTAGTTGACCCCAGATTTGACCTTGATGTTAAGTTTGTTTGAATGGGGTTTAATGCCACTTTCAACAATTTTCAGTCCGGGAGAGGGGGGATCAATTGTTTTACAAAGACATATATAGGAAAACCTATTTGGTATATAACATCTAGTGATCTTCCACCAGGCAAGTGGACTTGTACCAAGGTGAGTGATATAGGGCCATCTTGGCCCTCTTGTTTCCTCTTCTCTTAATGTTTCTGCCTAAGCTGCTCAATCACATTATTGCACATAAAGATATACCATTTTGTGTGTTTGCTTGATAAATGTCTCAACAACTTTCATCATCAGGTGAATAAAACGTCCCCAGCAGTTTTGTTGCAAGATCCGATCTGGTTGAACTTAGAGGGAAGACGATCTTTTCACAGTGATGCATACACTTGTCCCTGGTACTAGTTGAAGCATCTGGAAAAACCCCAACTATATCTGATGTTGAACTCTCCAGCTGAACCTAAGTAATCCATGCATGAAACTTTAATTCTATGAAATGCCATCAATCTGCTACTTTATTTATACTGTTCAGACATACAGAAAATACCAGGTTTGAAGCTTCAGAAGAATCTGCCAACAAACTGTGGTGGATTCATTTTCAGTTTCAGGCCCTGAATTATTACAATGTTCTGAATTTGACGCTTTGGCTGAGTCAGACTCCTCATTAGCATCATGTCCAGATTCCATTAAATTCATTTATTTCAATGGTGTCAACATCATCACTCTGCTTCTCAACTTTTGTCTGGTCAGTTTCTCTTAACTCACTTATTTCAGTTGTCTCAACGTCACTCTTGTTCTCAACTTCTGTAATTAACATAACAAAATGTTTTGCCTTAAATGCCATAACTGATGCCGGAGCAATCATAGACGACCACATAATCATCAATGTTGCAGAAATATGCCACCATAGCTTTCACTATCTATATAGAAGTCATACTGAGCAAGAGGCACTCAGATTTATTCTTAAGAATCAGAGTCCCCCTTTTCATCATACTTAAAGTCCAATTTGCATTTCGATAAATACATTTAACATTACAGTAAACAAAAGAAATCAAATCCTTTGAGAACGGTAACCGTTTATTCTTGATAAAGTACGAAAGGGTGCCATCATTGCAATGGTATCTTAATTGCTCCTGGAACTTTAAGATTCTCATGTCTTTTCATTGGATATGAGAGCGGTATTTAAACATCTACACCACGTTCTGCTATTGTATATTTACTTTCCGAAACAAGTCTTTACAAGATTATCGATTTCCGCGAATTTAGGATCCCGGTACAATATTACTAGGCAATAAAATAGACAATATGCTTTGTTTTTTATCTACAACAGTAGTTTTGATTGAATTGAAATGAAATTTTGTTGTAAAGTTTGGTCGCATACCAAGAGACATAACTCTTACGGCACTATCACATTTTTCATGGTAATAAGAAAATAAATACAAATACATCTCTTTATGATAGTATCAATTTTGTTTGCATCTTTGAACTATCTAAAAGATGCCCGAGTTATGAACTGAATAAGTACCGCAAAACCAGGAAGCGCTGATGCAAATAGTATCAGTACCTATGGAGAGTGTTCAGTTACAGATGGATAGACTGCGAATCTTTCTTAATCAATGTATAATGACAAAATAATATATCAATCAGTCAGTCAGCCAGAAACGAGTTGAAACACTTTATTGCTTAAGATATACATTGTAATTATTTTCAATACCGATATAGTACTATCCATCTGCATGCAGGCCACATAACTGTGAAGCGCTCTGATTATGGCCGCCCTATTCCTGAAATAAAAAAAACCGCAGGAGCTGTTCATAACTTTGATTTAAAGAGTCGGTTTGCTTAGTACCCGGTGAGGTCCCAGAACCTCCCTTCCCGACTTGAATTTTATGATGGGTTTGTGAAAAATATGTACAAAGTGAAAATTGCTACCAGAACTTATAAGTACAGACCCAAGCACTAATATTCCTTCTTCCAATTTAGTTTTCTATTTCTTTTTTCTTTTCTTTTTCATCTTGTTTCCTTTATTTTCATTCCATGCATATATGAGCGACGATGTGTCTGTAAAAGAAATAATTTTTACTCAATTTGTAGGGTGTACTGTAGTAAGGATAGGAAACTTTAGACTTGGTCAAATTTTGCGTTTTTGTCTACCACTTGTTTGATCTTTTGATTATTGCTCTCCAAAGGATTGTAAGTTCTGTTGCCAAAACAATAGCCAGGCAAGAGTCCGACAACCCACTGTTCTTTAATACTGTCCCATGCCCGGTTTAAGTAGTCTGTGGCCGCAGTGATGCTTAATTTCATTAGTTCTTTTTTGTGCGTTTCCTATTCTTCATTAGAATGTCAATAAACCAGCTTCTGTATTATTATGATAATTGCATCTCTATGGGATCTAGACACTCCCATTTTGTCCACGGATACTTCACGTCTGAAGGTGCGCAATACATGAAACAAACAAATTCTCACTTCTCTCTCAACAAAGTCTTTATCAGACATAACTGTCTTAACATCTTCCTACCTGGGATTTTGCTCTTTGAATAACTTAACCATTTCAGTGATCCTCTGTTTCTTCTGCGACTAACCTCAGACACCAACAAGTTCACTATGTCCATTACCTTTCTCTATTAACAAAATGTACAGTGGCATGCGGAGATCATTGACCTTGTACGTCGCATCAATACAAAGATTATTATCGCCCTGTAGAGAAAGTTGTCAGTTATTAAAAAAATGCTGACTTCAGCATCCTAAAGTAATTAACCATTTTTCGTATCATTATGAAAAAAAGTATATGGCAGCTTTAAACTTTACAATACAATTACATTTCAATTCAGTCAAAACCACTGTTGTAGATAAAAAAATGGTTACATGATTCTTTTATTATCCATTTTAATACCTAGTAATATTTTAAGGGGATCCTAAATCTGCGAAAATCACTTATTCTGGGTTCGAGACTAAACTCTCATACTACTTCTACACGAGATGGAAATTATTTTATGAGGTAAACAAACAAATGCTAAAGGAAAGGTAAAGGTATATAATACATATAACATATATCTTTCTGCTTTACTACTGCTCTTACATTCATCAAGATGAACTCATATACTAAGAAATTGACTACCGGACGACCAGCCTAGCATATTAGTATAGGCTGCTCGTTCTGTTATAATTCTAGACGTCCGGTAACCGGACGAGCAGCCACTTCCTATTTATTATCCGCTCTGCATTTAATATGTTGTAAAGTAATTTTTCATGATAAATTGAAGGATAATCTCAAAGTTGCGTTTCTTATGCCGGTCAGTATATTTCATTGGGATAATATTCGCTGTAACCCCGCTGTCTAACTGAAATTTTACAGTTGTTTTGTTGTCTGATGACAATCATTTTTAACATTCATTTTTTGAACAATAATGTTAACCCAATCCAATCTTGATTACATGTGTACTGGAAACTGTCGACAGTATTGTAGCAAGTAGTTTGTATTCTTCCCAGAGTTAGCACACGTTGCAATTACTCATTGTCAAAATATTATGCTCAGTCTCCGAGTCTGAAATGTCAAACTGTTTCACGTTATGTGACCTTTTAGCCTTCGTTGAATATTTTCTTTGACGTGAAATGATTGCATTTTAAGAACTTTTTGTACTTTACCTCAAAGGCTGGGCATTTCTTTTTCTGCACATTTGTCCGCACTGTTTGCATTTATTATGCTTATGCAATTGTCCACCTTTCTTGAGACTCTTTCTCTTTGCTTGCTCAACCTCATGCAGCCATTACAGGTGTTTTTTTTTGTTTTGAAGATTTGTGGCAAAGTACTTCATTATTTCTTTCTCTTCAACTACACTCCATTTTTGTCTTTTGGCCTTTTGTTTTGATCGTCTTTTGTTCTCAATATCTTCCATTTCTTGTTCTTGTTCACTGACTTCACTTTCAGCATCATTACCATTGTAACAGTTTTCAAATTCTTCCTCCACTATTTGTGCTTCTTCGTTGTTGGGACCTTGATCTCTGACTGTATCCATAAAGTCAATCTCTTCTAATCTCTTTCCAACATAATTGGACTGGACATTCAGATTTTGCATTAACAATATCTTTCCAACACTAACTCTTTCCAAATAAGTGCTCATGCTCCTGTAGTGGGTCAAATGTACTTTTTTGGTATGTCCTTGCAAGGTGGCGACAAACCCATGGTATGCGGAATAGGTACAACTTTCGGTGGTGCAACTTGTGGTGGCACAACAGGTATAACTTGCGGTGGAGGTGGCACAACAGGAATTTCTAGTTGTCATTACCTAGTGATCTTCCGCCAAGCAAGTGGACTTGTACCAAGTTGAGCGATTTAGGGCCATCTTGGCCCTCTGGTTATATAGGCTTATGTAGAGGAAAAATTTAGAATTTTTTTTTTCTGAAACCACAAGGCCTAGAGCTTAGATATAAATAGGCCAGCATATTTTTATTTTCTGTTTCACGGAAATTGAATTTCGCCATTTTAAATTCCAATTTACCTGCCGACCCGTATCCTAGCTAACTCCAAAAATAATTTTTTTTGGCAGAGCTTTTTAGCCCTCTTTTAGCAGAGTTGATGTTCATTGGAAATATTTTATTTCTTTTACAACTGGAGTCCTATAAATTCACAAAATGCATGGAATTTCACAATTTTACAAAAGAAAGTCCAAGTGAATTGTTTACACTGAAAGATTTGATTTCAGTTTTCGTATAAAATAGTTCACATGATTTAAAGGTCCAATACTAAGGAAAGCGAAAATTCAAATATACCTTAAAAAGCCTATCTGCCTATCTTCATTATTTAGTGTCTTGCATAAGGTAATGTACTTGCCATTCAAATAACTGTCACTTAATTTTTGCTTAGTAGTGGACCTTTAACTTAGAAAGTTTCACACACACAATATTTTGTAACAGTCAACATAATGCAACCAAATTTAGTGTACAAGAAGTATTTATGAATATCTTTAATTGGATTATATTTTAGGAATCCTGGGGTCAAGGTCACTGTTACTAAAAATAGGAAAAATTGTATTATATTCAATGTCGTTTTGTTTGTAGTAAGTATTTAAGAAGACAGGGTGGGTAATACATATGAATAAAGACTTTTAAATTAATTGGGATTGTTTTTGGGGCTCATGGGGTCAAAGTCCAGGGTTTTGTTTTCTAAAAATAGAAAAATTGGGAAAAAACAATATCTCTAGTTGCAGTTGAATTATTGTGACCAAACTGTGTCTATTTATTATTATGAAAACCTTTTGTGGAACTGTGTTCTGGGGTCAAGGTCAAGGACACTGTTATTTAAAAAATGGTGTTAAATAAACTTAGAAGGATAAAATCAGACGAGCGTCTGGCACCCGTAGGCTGTGCTCTTATATAACTTGTAATGATCTTAGGTAACCGTTACTGCTACACCCTAAAGCTCAACCCCTCCGCAGGATTTTGATAATGGAAAATGATTTATTAAAGAACTCCTGAATTGTTCCTCATTATCTGAGAAACAAAACTGTAGTTTCTTGAAGCCCAAATACAGTCTTGAAGGAGCATCTTCTCGTCTGCATTTGGAACACTAGTTTTATACATGTCTGAGAGGCACATAAATTTTCTAGTCCAATGTGCGTTGTCTTTTTTTGGTCTTGGACCTGTTCACACGGTTAGATATTCTTGACCTTGTTGGCCAAAACAGAGAGCCATGTTCACTTGCAACATTTGTAATTTCTTTACAGAGAAAAAATAAAGACATTAATATTTGTTATTTTCAGGAAGTGGCTGCTCGTTCGGTAACCTGACAGCTATAACTTTTTATAGTTGTCCGGTAACCAGAGGAGCAGCCTGTACTAATATGCTAGGCTGGTCATGAGGTAATCAATTGCTTTGTATATGAGTTCACTTTGATGAATGTAAGATAAGAAATAACATAAAAGTCTCTGTGTTATATATACTATATACCTTTACCTTTCCTATGACATTTGTTTGTTTAACTCATGAAATGGTTTCCATCTCGTGGGGGTGTAGTCTCTAACCCAAAATTAGCGATTTCCGCGGATATTAACAATATTATATATACATATACAATATTGCTAGGCAATAAAATGGATAATAAAAGAATCACATTATCCTGTGTGTGTAACAATTTTTTTTTTATCTACAACAGTAGTTTTGGCCAAATTGAATTGGAATTGTGTAGTAAAGTTTGGTTGTATATCAAGAGACATACCTCTGATGGTACTATCACACTTTTCATGGTGATAAGAAAACAAATTCAAATATCTCTTTATGAAATTATGAATTTTGTTTGCATCTTTGAATTATCTAAAAGATGCCTGAACTATGAACTGAATTTGAACTGAATAAGTACCACAAAACCAGGAAGCGCTGATGAAAATAGTATCAGTACCTACGCAGAGCTTTCAGTTACAGATGGATAGACTGAGAGGTTTTTCTTAATCAATGTATAATGACAAAATAATATGTCAATCAGTCAGTCAGCCAGAAACAAGTTGAAACACTTTATTGCTAAAAATATACATTTTAATTATTTTCAATACTGATATAGTACTATCCGTCTGCATGCAGGCCACATAACTGGGAAGCGCTCTGATTATGGCCCGCCATATTCCCGAAATAAAAAAAACGCAGGAGCTGTTCATAACTTTGATTTAAAGAGTCGGTTTGCTTAGCACCCGGTGAGGTCCCAGAACCTCCCTTTCCGACTTGAATTTTATGATGGGTGTTGGAAAAATATGTACAAACTGATAATGCTACCAGAACTAAGTTGCTTAAAAGTACAAACCCAAGCATAATTATATTCTTTCTTCTAATTTAGTTTTCTATTTCTTTTTATACCCCCAAAACGAAGTTTAGGGGGGTATATAGGAGTCACCCGGTGGTCGGTCGGTCGAGCGGTCTGTTGCATTTTCCTTGTCCGGAGCATAACTTGAAAACTACTAGTGGAATTCAATACAACTTCATACAATGGTCAAGCATATTGAGAGGAAGTGCAGTGCACAAGAACTATAACTCCATCTTGACTAATTACAGAGTTTATTGCCCTTTGTTACTTTTCCTTGTCCGGAGCATAACTTGAAAACTACTGGTTGGAATTCAATACAACTTCATACAATGGTCAAGCACAATCAGAGGAAGTGCAGTGTACAAGAACCATAACTCTATCTTGAGTATTGACTAAGTTATTGCCCTTTGTTACTTTTTCTTGTCCGAAGCATAACTTGAAAACTACTGGTTGGAATTCAATACAACCTCATACAATGGTCAAGTACATTGAGAGGAAGTGCAGTGCCTAGGAACCATAACTCTATCTTGACTCATTACAGAGTTATTGCCCTTTGTTACTTTTCCTTGTCCGGAGCATAATTCGAAAACTACTGGTTGGAATTCAATAAAACTTCATACAATGGTCAAGCACATTGAGAGGAAGTGCAGTGCACAGGAACCATAACTCCATCTTGACTAATTACAGAGTTATTGCCCTTTGTTACTTTTCCTTGTCCGGAGCGTTATTCGAAAACTTCTAGTTGGAATTCAATACAACTTCATACAATGGTCAAGCACAATGAGAGGAAGTGCAGTGAAAAAGAACAATAACTCTATCTTGACTCATTTCAGAGTTATTGCCCTTTGTTACTTTTACTTGTCCGGAGCATAATTCGAAACTACTGGTTGGAATTCAATACCACTTCATACGATGAAAAATTACAGAGTTTTTGCCAAGAACAATATCTCTTTTTAGTTTGTTTGCAAGGTATTCTGTTACTACGAACTTCCTCAGTTTATAAAGCAGTCTTTTGGGGGTATTACAGTAATCACATTTAGTGATAGCTCTAGTTTCTTTTCTTTTTTCGTTATGTTTCCTTTTGTTTTCGTTCAATGCATATGAGTGACGATGTGTCTGTAATAGAAATAATTATTACTCAATTTTGCGTTTTTGTCTACCACTTGTTTGGTTTTTTGATTAATGCTCTCCAAACGATTGTAAGTTCTGTTGCCAAAACAATAGCCACGTGACAGTCCGACAACCCACTGTTCTTTAATACCGTCTCATGCACGGTGGAAGTAGTCTGTGGCTGCAGTGGTGCTTAATTCCATGAGTTCTTTTTAGTGCGTTTCCTATTCTTCATTAGAATGACAATAAACCAGCTTCTATATTTTTATGATAATTGCATCTCTATAGGATCTAGACACTCCCATTTTGTCCACGGATACTTCACGTCTGAAGGTGCGCAATACATTAAACAAACAAATTCTCACTTCGGAGGAAGGTATTTCTTTGCAAAACACTTTTCTCTCAACTTATTCATACATTTTGTATAACACATATCTTTTTGCTTTACTACTGCTCTTACATTCATCAAGATGAACTCGTATACTAAGAAACTGACTACCAGTCGACCAGCCTAGCATATTAGTATAGACTGCTCGTCCCGTTGTAATTGTAGTTGTCCGGTTACTGGACAAGCAGTCGCTTCCTTTTTAGCTCGACTTTTCAAAGAAAAGGGGAGCTATCATACTCGCCCCGGCGTCGACGTTGGTGTCACATCATGGTTAAGTTTTTCGTACCACCCCACTTTATTTCAAAAGTATTAGAGGTATGGCTTTGAAACTTACCATACTTGTTTACCATCATAACCTCCATCTACAGACAAGAGTACATAACTCTGTCAAGGTTTTTGACAGAATTATGGCCCTTTTTTTTCTTAGAAAGTGTATTGAGCTTGGTTAAGTTTTTCGTACCACCTCACTTTATTTCAAAACCATTGGAGGTATTGCTTTGAAACTGACCATACTTGTTTACCATCATGACCTACATCAACAGACAAGAGTACATAACTCTGTGAAGGTTTTTGACAGAATATACCCCTTTTTTACTTAGAAAATGCATTGAATATGGGTAAAATCCACTTATTGCCTTAACCCTTTGAGATATTGCTTTGAAACTTTGAATGCTTGTTTACATCATTACCCCCATCTGTAGGTAAGAGAAGGTAACTCTGTCAGGGATTTGATTTAAAAATTAAGGCCCTTTATCGACTTAGAATCTTTGTTAAGGTTTTTCGTACCAGTCCACTTTTGACTAAACTGCTTGAGATATAAATTTGAAAGTTGGAATACTTGTTTACCATCATGATCCCAAAACATGGGCAGGAGAAGGTAATTCTGTCAAGGATTTTATTTGAATTATGGCCCTTTTTGACTTAGAAACTCAGTTAAAATTTTCATTCTTGTCCACTTGTTGACTTAACCATTTGAGATATTACTTTGAAAGTTGGAGTACTTTAATGTACCATCATGAGACCTATCTGTAAGCAAGAGAAGATAACTCTGTGAAAATGTTTCTTGATTTGTACTTAGAAATTCCTAGTTAAAGTCTTGTGTGCCCTTAACTGTCAAAGTTCTGTTTTATAGGCAAGCACTAAAAAGTCGAGCATGCTGTCCTACTGATAGCTCTTGTTATTATCCGCTCTGCATTTATGTTTTAGATTAATTTTACATGATAAATTGAAGAATAATCTCAAAGTTGCGTTTCTTATGCCTGTTAGTATATTTCATTGGGTCAATATTCGCTGTAGGCCCGCTGTCTTGAACTGAAATTTAACAGTTGTTTAGTTGTCTGATGAGAAGCATTTTTAGCCTGAAGCAATAGTGTTAACCCAATCCATCCTTGATTACATGTTCACTGGAAACTGCCAACAGTATTACATGTTCACTGGAAACTGCCAACAGTATTACATGTTCACTGGAAACTGCCAACAGTATTACATGTTCACTGGAAACTGCCAACAGTATTGTTACACTTATAGTGTATTGCAATTACTGTCAAAATATTATGCTCAGTCTCTGTATCTGAAATGTCAAATTGTTTCACATTATGTGACCTTTTAGCCTTGATTGTTTTCTCTGAGGTGAAATTACTGGATTTTAACTTTTGCATTTAACCTCGAAGGCTGGGCATTTTCTTTTTCTCCACATCTGTCCGCAATGTTTGCATTTACTCCCGGGTTTTCCCTTGCCCGAGCAATAGGATATTTGTTGTTGTTCTTGGTCGGTAACGTATGATACTTTCAATCCTGTAGTACGATAAAAAAAACGCTTGGTGGTTCTAATGAAATTAAATATGTCATAAGGAAATATTAATAAAGCGTTAACTGAAATTTACCTTATTCTGATCACTCCATGGTCTGCCACTTTCATTTTCCGGCAAAGTAGTCTCAGCTGCGTCGTTTGCACTGCGTGTCATCACCTCCCTCAGGCAGACTGGATCACTGATAGCAAATAACATCTTGGACAATTTATCATGAAGCATGATATAGCTTATTAATGATATCATAAACAGACCACAGAATATGACGTTTTTTTTGTATAATAAAATGAACTTTGTATGCAATACAAAGACTTGTATATAATTAAGGCATCTTCCAAAAAAATGTGCACCAACAACTCCCATGGTATATCAATAATTCACAGTCATTTTTTAGCTCGACTATTCGAAGAATAAGGAGACTATTGCACTCGCCCCAGCGTCGGCGTCTGCGTTGGTTAAAGTTTTTTAAAAAGTCAAATATCTTGAATACTATTAAAGGTATTGACTTGAAACTCAAACTATATGTTTACCATCAACATCTACACCTGAGGAAACAATCCCCATAACTCTGTTTTGATTTTTGACAGATTTATGCCCCTTTTTAACTTAGAATTTTTGGTTAAAGTTTTTTATAAATTCAAATATCTTGAATACTATCGAAGGTATTGACTTGAAACTCAAAGTATGTGTCTACCATGAATATATACACCTGAGGAAACAATCCCCATAACTCTATTTTGATTTTTGACAGATTTATGCCCCTTTTTTTACTTATAATTTTTTGTTAAAGATTTTTATAAATTCAAATATCTTGATTACTATCAAAGGTATTGACTTGAAACTCAAAATATATGTTTACCATCAATATTTACACTAGAGGAAACAATTCCCATAACTCTGTTTTGATTTTTGACAGGTTTATGCCCCTTTTTAACTTAGAATTTTTGGTAAAAGATTTTATAAAGTCAAATATTTTGAATTCTTTCAAAGGTATCGAATTGAAACTCAAATTATGTGTCCACCATTAACATCTTCACTTGAGGAAACAATCCCCATAACTCTGTTTTGATTTTTGTTAGATTTAACTTAGAATTTTTAGTTAGTGATTTTTATAGAGTCAAATATCTTGAATACTATCAAACATATTGACTTGAAACTTAAAAGGTATGTTTACTATCAACATCTTCACCTATGTCACACTTTTTACCAGACTATTATATGGAAATAGTCAAAATGGCTTACTTTTGAAATGTCATAGAATAGTTATGCACCATGCAGTGGTCATGCTTTTTCCATTTTATACACATCAATTTTGAAACGTTACAAAGTTATTCATGATCAAATATACAAGGTCATGTATTTCTTTGAAATTATCCCCCCCGACCCCCCCTCCTCCCCCCAGTTGGCTTACAGAATCCAGGGTAAGGCTTTGCACGTAATGACGTACATTTACAAAGGTCTTTGAACAAGTTTCATATCATTTACCTTAATTCTTACAGACAGTTACCCAATACACCTGTTCTTAGACAAAAAAAACTATTTTACCGACAAGCTTTCGAATAGTCGAGCGTGCTGTCATGAGACAGCTCTTGTTATTACTTATTCTTTGCGTGTTAACGGAAAATAATCAAATGAATAACAAAAAGGTAAATAACACAATCTTTATATAAAATGGAGTTATGCTCATTTTTTTCAAGTAAAAATCCAGCTGAGAGTGGAGTTATGCTCATTTTTTTTTCAAGTAAAAATCCAGCTGAAAGCGGATTTATGCTCATTTTTCCAAGTAAAAATCCAGCTGAAATAGGTGTGTATAAAAAGGGTCGAGGAAATAATAGCTTTTAAACCAAAACACCAAACTCTTCCGGCTACTAGTACAAAATAATAACTTTCCAAATATTATCCTATTTTGACAGGGGCAGTCTTTTTAAGAAAAAACAGTTGCATACAGGAGTTGCTTCCCTTTCACTGCCGAAATCTATACCAACGACAACTCAAGGGAGATGCCCCTGCAAAAAGTTCATGAATATTTAATTAACTGCCAAGTTCTTGAACCTCTAGTTCATGAACAGCAAATTTTGTATTTCATAAATATTCATCAAAAGTTCATGAACTTTCAGCAGAAGTTCATGAACTTGCATCAAATATTTTCGTTTCGTGAATGTTTGTCAAAAGTTCATGAACTTGCATTAAATAAACATTCAAGGACCATAAACCTATCCATAAGTATCAAATAACAAAAACCTCAGAATTGTGAATTCCATTGAATATAGATTTCTTGAATTATTGTACAAATCCTGTGAAACAAGTACAAATTATACACTAAACTTTTAGGCAGCTGGCTTCAGGCTATTGCAGATGACACAAATACAACAGTCTATATATTTGCTGTATGCAAATAACTTGGCCAACTAACCTCTCTGTATTTCTGTAAGTTTTCGAATTTTTTAATGAACGTGTTTCTGTCAAAGCTAAGTATCACTCAAAACTGCGTCAGTCAATTCTCTAAAAACATTGCCATCCAGTGGCGGGCGAGCACAGACTCCACTTTTCACACTTCTTTTGCCTGTATTAGAGCAGTTCTTTAACTCATCATCTGAGAAAAGACATTTAACAAGGTATGCAAATTTGGTTTTTTAAGGTTGATCAACTTTGGCCTCATCATACTTTGTTTGTTCTTTTTCATCAACAATGTTCACAGTTTTATTGTCACAATCTTTTTAATCAACTGTTCGAGTCACTTCTATTTTCATCGTCATCAACAGATTTCTCTGATTCACTTTTTACAGATTTAAGTAAGTAAATAAGTTTTATTCGGTAAAAGTGTACATGACATGGCAATGACATATTGATGCATAATGATACAATATATATACCGGTATAACAATAATTAAATTATTTAAAGCATTTAGAAGATGTATGAACATGACAGGTTATTTGATATAAAACAAGTTTATAAACATATACCATCTACAAGTGCCCTTATTAGCACTAGCCGATTAAGAAGTCTCAGAAACAATTGAAAATGAAAAGCTATTTGGAATTTCCTATAATGTAGACCAAACTGCCATTCCTGAAGTCCTTTACACTATTAGTAAAATATTTTTACTGCAATTTATCTCCTGCAATTAATAAAGCAGTTAACAGCTAATATTAATCTTCCCCCCCCTTTTTCCCCAATTTGTGAAGCAATTACTAAACATTGTAAAATATTAATTGTTGAAGATAACATATGTATCTTGGAAATTTAATGGATAAACTTGATAAACCAGAGTGTATGAATAAAGGCTATCTTGCTGACCTTTAGCCGTTATCAACCTTGAAAAATTAATGTTAAAGGCCCAACATGTGACCTCCTGTCCTTGTTACCAAATGGTACACTGGATAGATCTAATAAATTGTATTCTGGGTTGTTTGGAGCCTTTTCTTCCAATACTGAGTCAGACTATTTTCCTTTAACCAGTTTATAACATCCGTAACAGTTTTCATTTTCACACAAAACCAAATCTCAAACTAGGTGCCTTTTCAGAAGATGGAACAATCACCATGAATAGCAATAAGCACGTGGCAAAAAGCATTTCAAAAAAGCATTTCGCAAAAAGCATGTCGCATGTGGCAAACAGCATATCGCATTTTGCATATTGCAAAATTCACCTTGCGTTTTGCAAAAAGCATCTCGTGTTGACATAATAACACTTTGTAACCACGCCCACATGCCGGACTTCTTCAGTTCAGCAAGCAGAACTCCTTAAGAGCAAACACAGTGACAAAGTAATCAAAACGTTTCATTTATCGTATCTTTTTCATATTTCGTTTACAAAGCATGATCAATGATGTATGTGTTGCATTAAGATACAGCACAAATAAATAAATTAAATGATTTAAAACAAACAGCACAGCATCATAAAAATAAATCAAAGCACTGAAAGTGCTGACAACAAGGTGACCTCTGCAAAATTGGGCACAATGGGATTTTTCTTACACTTAGTACCCATGTGCCTGTCTTCAGGGAGTGTGACTTCATCATTTTCCCTATATATTCTATATAAATCCGCCATCTTGGTCTCGGAGGAGGGAATTTTCAGAGGAGGAAACTTTTCAGTATCTAGAGAGCGTGACGTTAATCAATACCGCAAAACACTGCTACGCTACATGTTTTATGGTATATTGATAGCTTGGCTTATTGTATTGTAATAAGGATGGAGGTTTGATGAACTGCGTTTTAAAAGTGGGTCAATTACTTAATACGTACATGTATCTACATGATTAAGAATGCTAAAAGGCTCATCCAAATGCACTAGTAGCAGTAATATCCACCCAGTATCTTAGGATATTGAGTCAAGGTTCTATATAGTATGCTTACATCAGTTGATACAATGGCCATACAAAATAATATCAACTGTGGGGGTCATGTTACAAGTGTATACCTGTACACCCAGATAGTTGATCAATGATAAGACACATCTTAAATAGTAACACAAATACAGTTTCTATTCTTTTTATTTATTCCACGCAAAATAATCTGAACTGTTTACATGCATGTCTGTCTTGACTGGTTCTTTTTGCATGTTGCTTGTTTAAACATGTTAGAACAGTGCGTTAAGTGGCACCAATCTAACATGATCAAAGTTGAACACTAATCATGTTACACGTTTTCAGACAAATGTACTATTTAACACGTTTTCTAACAGTATCGTCACCATCAACTGAACATGTATTGAACATATTAGAACATGTATTGAACATTTTAGAACATGTATTGAACATATTAGAACATGTTTTTAACATTTTAGAACATTTGCAATAAATGGCTGTTGCCAGCCATAAAATGATTGAACATGTCTGTAATCATGTTTAGCTTATCAGAAATCATTTCCTTAATATGTATACTCAGTGCCACTGAAAAGGAAAAAATATAGGACTGCATCTTTATTGAAATGTGCAAGGAATCAGCTTTTGAAACATGATGTTACTGTGAGTGTTTATGCATCAAGTTTTTAAAACAATTTCTTTGTGTGTAAGACCAAAATGTTTCTCTACAAAGTTTGCCATCATATTAAAGCGAGGTGGATCAAACTTTGGTTTCACTTCGGTATGCCGGTTTGCTTTTTTAGCTTGCCTGGCACAAAGTGCCAGAGTGAGCTATTAGGATCACATTCCGTCCGGGGTCCGTCATACGTCCACCATTTCCTTCAAACGACATCTCCTCTGAAACCACTAGGCCAATGTTGATGAAACTTTGCAGGGATGTTCTTTGCATGAAGTTCTATCAAAGTTGTTCAAAGAATTCCAGTTCAAAGAATTCCATTCAATGCCGAACTCTGGTTGCTATGGCAACAAATAGGAAAAACTTTAAAAATCTTCTTCTCTGAAACCACAGGGCCTAGAGCTGAGATATTTAGCATGTAGCATTGTCTAGTGGACCTTTACCAAGATTGTTCAAATTATGTCCCCCAGGTCAAGATAAATACTTCTCGGGCGGGGGGGGGAAGGCACTTGATTTCACATAGGCTTATACAGGGAAAACTTAAAAAAAACACAAGGCTGACAGGCAGATAATAGATATTTGAAATGTTACGTAGCATTGTGTAGTGGACATCTACAAATTATTTTTGAATCTTGACCACTTTTGTTATAGCAACAGGTAGTCAGGTGAGCGAGATAGGGCCATCATGACCCTCTTGCTTCCTGTGTCACTATGACTGTTGATCTCCTCAACACGAAACAGCTTCTGCAGCCCAGCCTCCACTGCTTCAAATGGCCCAGTCTGACTAGAGATTAGGTTCTCAAGTTCTTTCTCTCCTTCCTTAACTCGGGTAGACTGCTTCAGGGTTGAGCACCTCAGGTACCTCTGTCTCAAATGCATTATCTGCTTTAGGGTTGGGCACCTCAGGCAGTCCTCAGTCTCAAATGCATTACCTGCTTCAGGGTTGATCACCACAGGCACCTCTGTCTCAAACGCATTATCTGCTTTAGGGTTGAGCCCCTCAGGCACCTCTGTCTCAGTGATGGGCACCTCAGGATTATGGCGGACTTGTTGTTGGTGTTCTGAAATGTAGCATACTTTAAAATGAAATACTTTCTCTGGGTATTTAAATATCATTTATTAAGTACAGCTTCTTGATACACTAGTACAGTCTTGGGTAGGTAATTTGACCATCGTACAATAGAACCAAATTATGAAAATAAACCAAATGATATTGTATAAATTATTGCATTGTCAAATTACATGTTAATTATTTATTGGACGCATGATCATCTGTATACGTTTCTGGAATGTTTTGCATTGTTGGTATCTTATTGTGGTTCTTCCGATAAACAGTTATGCAAAATAACATTTACCATTAGAAAAGCATTTCCAATAGATCATTAAATGTTTTGGATTATTAAATACATGATAGTAGACTTAACTTTATCTGGGTTACAATTTTTAGATAACGAAAAAAACCCGTTAAAACTTACGTTTGAATAGAGCAGAAACAACATCTGTCTCGTCTTCAAGGTCCAGGACCTTACACTTCTTTGCCTTTCTTAAACCACCTATTCTGATGTTTTTAGTTCTGCCCCCCTAGAGTTTCTCTAACACGTTTCCTTTCTTAAACCACCTATTCTGATGTTTTTAGTTCTGCCCCCTGGAGTTTCTCTAACACGTTTCTGCAGTTCATGAGGCAGTTCTACTGCTCTGATAGCCAAGGTACTGCCTTCAAATCTTAGTAGTTCTTGTACCTTTAACAAAAAAGCCATTACTAAATTAATGACTTAAAGCTTATCTATAGGCTGAAGGCTGATGGAAAATGGAATCTTGCATTATCAAATTATTATCCCAGCATGAAAATAAATCATTTAAGACTTCTTTTCATTAGTTCATTGCATTTGTTTGATCCAATAATTTCTTATAGTATTGTTTTCATTTGGAAATTTCCTTAAAGGTCCACTACTAAGCGAAAATTAAGTGACAGTTATTTCAATGGCAAGTACATTACCTTATGCAAGACACTAAATAATGAAGATTGTCAGGTTAAATTTACAGAAAGTGTTTGGAACACGAAGAAAAGTATGTGTATTATGTTGAATCTCAGTGATTTGACAAAATGACTACCCAGGTCTTTTTTACTTTCTTCATAATGCATAGAAAATAAGTGTACATGTACTGTGGTTTTTTAGAATTACTACATACCAACTTTCATTTTTTATTAAAAATAACTGATTTCTGTGTTTTTAACGTATATCTGAATTTTCGCTTTCCTTAGTATTGGACCTTTAACAGTCTATCAGCTAAAAATCACAATTTCAGTAAATCATGACAAGCTAATTTGTATTAAAATTTGAGATTTATTACACTTGATTCCAAGTGGAACAACAACTGAAATAGAAAAGTAATAAAGAAAACTGGTACCTTGAAACTTGCAAATACCAGTAGTATGTGTATATATTATAAAGTATCAAAATATCCATTATACTAAGTATATCCCTTATAATACTTACTACTTATACTTGAATTCATTCAGTCCATTTTGAGTAATTGACTAAATGAAGCTAAATAGTTTCATGATTTTCACTTTGAAAGTACTGGTAAGAAAATTTAAATTATGAATAGGATAACGATATAACCATTTTCTACCAATCTAAACAATGTTGACATAATGAAACAAAAGGAAAATGGTAATAAACAAATTCTTTCGTTTTAAACCATAGATTTCTGTATTCATCTGCAGAGTTATAAATGTCATATGTATAAAAATGTAGGATTACAGTAAATGTTACAAAAAAGTTAAATGTTTTAAAGACATAATTTTGGGTCTTCAGACACTAAGAAATTTAATTATCGTACACTTGGTTGAACCATAGCTCAATGATTGATGGTCTGAATGGTAAGAATGCCCAAGATGTATTTTGTGCTGAAATGTTACTACTTTCCAATATGCAAATTCTTTAAAATAATCCTTCACCCTTTGCCTTAACAATAACAAATTTTCATCCCTCAAAGGCCCTGGCCTGGTGATATACCCCTAACAGCTATTCGTATGACCGTATGACTTACATACATGTAAGTATTAGGCATGACAATACTTACTTTCTATCCGCTGGTCACGTATTTTTAGATGCCTCAAAAATCGTTTTGCAAATTTATGACAAAACACCGACAGATAAAACACCGACATTTAAAAAGATGATGCAACAAATCATTGATAAAAATCGACTTGTTGTGTTTATCTACTGTCATACTTTACTTTACCAATGTAGTTAATATCCTGTCATATTGTTAATTTAGTGCTGGGATCAATAAAATCAAACCACTACCATTTGAATTGTCTGCCATTCATTACAGCATTACGATACAGTTTCTCATT